>JAKCPI010003271.1:0-29683 GCA_023213315.1 Euborellia annulipes
CTTGAGCCGTGTACCCAATGTGCGTTTCGGTCGAAGTTGTTGAAGATGAAATAGAAGGAGCGTTTCGGTTTGATAAATTTTCTACTTCAGAGGTTTGATGTAAAAGGCTATTATGCGAAGAGCTCCCGCAGAGAGTGCATCTTTTAGTTGATCCGCACCGCGAGGTTAAATGAGAGTGATGGAGACAACTTTCGCAGAGCTTTAGCTTTCGAATCTGTTCAAGTCTTTGCGATGGTGTGAGTGATTTAAATTTCTCACAAAAATAGATTGGATGCGAGGGATTTGAACAGACTGGGCATGGAGGTTTATTTTTATTATTGGTCACAACATTAGCGATAGTTTTAGAAGGCAATTTATTAGATAATTTTTTATCATTTGAGGGGCCTGCATTTACTTTTGAAACAGGTTTTTTATCTCCAAAAGATGTTCTCAATAACTTTGAATAGTTTTGTAAAAATTCCAAAAGGTCGGTAAATGTAGGGAGCTCCTTTTGTTGATATTTTAATTCAAATTGTCTTCTTGTTTCAGGGTCAAGGGCTTGAAATGCTATTTCGAATAAAATTATTTGATCTAAATTTTGTATGGCCATTTTTTTAATTGATGAATAATTTTCGAAAAGCATTTCTGATAATGTCTCTAAAGCTTGATATGAATGTTCTTTAATGGGTGTAATTTTTATTAATTTATTTAAATGAGAACTCACTATGAACCTTTTGTTCTCATATTTATCAATAAGTTTTTTAAGGGCGATGATATAATGATCACTAGTTAGAGGCAAATCTTTTACAAGTGATGCAGCGGGACCTGTTAATGAACCCAAAAGATAGTGAAACTTTGCCAAAGAATCGATGTTTTGATTGTTGTGGATAAGACTTTGAAAATGAGAGTAATATGACGACCAATTTAATATATTTCCATCAAATGGTTTTAATTGAATTTTAGGAAGTTGAACGGGAATTTTTGATGATATATTTTGTCCTTGACTTGTAGAAGAAAATGAATTATTAAATTGATCATTATATAAAGGTCTAAGATTAAAATATATGTTCTCTATTTTTTCTAAATTTTCCAGGGATTTGATATAATTTTCATCGCTTTGGTTTAAAGCGCAGATATCACGAATGGCCGCGTGTGCTTTTTTGATATCACTATATACTTCTTCAATTTGAGTGGCTCGATTAATAATTTGTGATTGAGCCATAGGATCCGTATTAATTTTACCAAATAACGTATTCATTTTTCCAAAAAATGTTAAGGCTTCTTTCGATTTTAAAGAACATTCAGCAATGACCTTGGTCTCTCTTTTATTATACACCGCCATTTTTGTTAGATAGATAAGAGATTTTATATGTAGAAATGGTTTTATATTGATATAGGATATATTTGATATTAGAATTTAATTAGATATAAGATGGATAGGTTTAAGATAATATAGGTTTTTGATAAGATATTTGATTGATAAGATAAGTGGTTGATAAGGTAAGCGGACTGTATTTTTTATTTCCAAAGGAGCCGAATCAGATAAAAGGGTAGATAAGATGAGATTCGGTTCGATATGGACCAGATTTTTGGATGTAGGATAAACTGAGGCTCTTACCTTTTCAAAATTTGATGAGGGCCTCGTTGTTCAAGAGAGATGCGTCGAGAGGGCTGCGCGCTGGCTTTGATCAGTGAGCATTGGACGCGTTGAGTATTAAAAGGTAACTAAAACTATTAATTTGCCTTTTCGGCGATTTGGATAAAAAGGTGGAGCCTTCAGTTTTTGGAAGGGACACCAGGTGGCGGGCTATGCTCTATTATATTTCGAACACCACTAATAATTCATAAATTATGTTAATTATAATTTTTTAAAGATAATAAAATCCACATTTTATGTAAAGCCCATTCTTTTATTATAGCAATGAAAATGGTACTTAATAAAAAAAAAAGTAATTTTTGGGAGTCACATTAATATAATTTATATATGCACTTGTCAGTGGTAGAGTTGCACCCAGCAGGTGATCTTAGGTTTTGTTGTATCATTTGGGCCTAATATTCTCCAACACTAAATAAATAAAAAATAAAAGGCAATGGAATTTATAGGTGTCATAAAAGGGGCTCGCTGGCTGGCTTACCTGGAGGACTGGCGAGTCACATGTCCAAAGTCGGTGATATTGACGGTGGGTTGTCCCCCGGGGGGTCGTTGTCTTGCTCGGCCAATACTCCCGTTGCTGCTTCCGTTGTTGCTCAATTGGGTCCATTGAGGTCCACCAGATCCTCCAGGACCACCACGTTGAGATCGTACTGACGCCAAAAGACCGCCACCACCACCGAGGCCGAACATGCCTGACTGATAAGTGGGCGCAGGTGTTTGCATTAGTCCAGAGGCTCTTTCACGAACAGCCTCTTCGTAGCTCGGCAAAAGAGTCTAGAAAATAAAACAAGCAGAATTTTAATAGTTATTTGAGTTTATTCGTCAAGAATCATTAAAAGAGAGTGAATAATAACAAGGAAGAGAGAGAGAGAAAAAAAAGATAATACACCTATTTCCATCGGTCCCTTTTTGGCTATAGAGTTTCTTACTGCATTTTATAAATTTCTAAAAAAAAAGAATTTTAATGAAATATTGTATGAAAAAAACACTAAAGGAGGAAAAAAAAATAAATAAAAGGTTCAGGATATCCCAAATGAGCAACGCAGCTAGTCGTTTTTTTCAATTTTTATTTAACATGCCAACGTTTCGGTCACATATAGGACCATCATCAGGGCCAAGCCATTGTCAATTTATTGATACACTTGGTCATATTGGCCAAAGAAATTATTAATAATACAGCAAATTCAATGACCAAATTGTCAGATATGGTGTGTTATTATGGACTGAGAGTGAGTGAATGAAAATATTTCTTTACAATTAAATTCTAATAAGATTTTCTGGTTAAAAATAACAAAAATAATAAAGAAATCTATTATTTAACTGTACTTAAAAGAAATATTTTCATTAACTCACTCTCAGTCCATAATAACACACTATATCTGACAATTTGGTCATTGGAGTTGTTGTATTATTAATAATTTCTTTGGCCAATATGACCAAGTGGATCAATAAATTGACAATGACTTGGCCCTGATGATGGTCCTATATGTGACCGAAACGTTGGTCCTGGCACTTATGCTAAATATAAATTGAAAAAACGACTAGCTGCGTTGCTCATTTGGGATTTCCTGAACCTTAAATTATATTATCAGCTATACACCTCAATTAAAAAAAATAAAATAAAATAAAAGATAGAAACAATGTCGTGATGAAGGAACAAGAGATGAATAGAAACGTCTACAAATATTAATTGAAAAAAAAAACGAATAATTTTTACTTTCTCTTGCCTATGTAAAGCTCTATATGTAATATATACAGTATACAGAAAGTATTGGATTCATGTCAAAAATTCGATGTCGAGATTTTGATGGATATTCACGTTTACCCCAAAGGGAACCCCATCCCTGAAACCAAAAAAGTGGTTTTCGCGACATGGTCTGTCTATGAACAAAATATCTCAAGAACGAAAAGAGTTGGGAGTGTTGTAAGTCGCTTTGCATCAGGTGTTGTATGTTGCCTTCTCAGGGGGATTTTGTAGGGGTTTTTCAATAAAAGTGTTGTAATTTTTAAATTTATATTTATTATATTAATATTCAAGGTCTGGTACTTCGGAGGTTGAGAGAGAGAATGATCTCGCCCGGGAGTGTGGGGTGGCCTTTTATGCCTTCTTCCAGACAGTAATCCCCCATTCCCAGGGGATCAGACACACGTGTAACGATTCCATTTGCAGAATTTGCGCTTTTCTGTGGGAATCTTTACATGTGTGTCTTGTTCTAGAAATATATCAAATTTTGCCATCGAATGAGTTTAAAAATAGAGCTTTAGATTCCAAATATCAAATTTTGTACTCTCTCTCTCTCTCTCTGTTCTTTTAGCTTCACAACAGGAGGTTAAATTTTATATTTAAGTTAGGTACACCCCTGAGACGTAACACGAAGCTTTTGAACTAAATCGGTCAAATGTACTAGTTCTTTACTTTACCAGTCACACCAGATTTGTTTTACTTGAGCAATAGTTCCCAACAGGTGGTCCTTGAAAACAATTTTTTGGGAACCATTGTACTATTGCTTTGTTCATATTCCTTACAATGGTAGTCTCATCTTTATATTCCTAAATAAAGGGGGCCGGTGGGCCTGACAAGAAGAAGGAACAACAGCCACCAAGATCAATGTTGTTAAGCAACGCCAAGTGGTGCTGAAAATCGGGACGATACATGTATCTAAAGAAATAATAAATATTTATATAATTATTTATAAAAAAAATAAAATAAATAAATATATAAATAGGGTTAGGGTCTAAATGATCTTAGATGCCGAAAAAGACCTTAAAATAAATGGACCCTTTTACGCATTAGTGTGTCAAGCGCCAGCTACCGAGTTTTGAGAAAATTAACATTAAAGTTTTTTGTTTTCATTGGATTATATATAATTTTTGTTGTCAATTGTGCAAGTAACATTAAATATAAATTTTTTTATGACATATTTCATCAAAAAATACTATTAATTATAGCATTTGAAACAATATTCCGTGCTTAAATCAATTTTTAATTTTTTGGCGCTTGACACACTAATTCATAACAGGGTCCAAATAAAAAATTAGTGACCTATTTTTAAATCATATTGACTTTTGGTGGGTCCAAACGAACCTTTTTTACCAACACTTTTTCAATTCTCTTTGTAAATTAAAAAACGTTGTATTGTTATACCAAAATTTAAAGAATAACTCATCCTCTAAATATAGAATATTGTGTAAGAAAGCATTTCTTTGTTAGAATCAAGGATATAAATTTTATAACAAAAAAAAAAAAAAAAAAAAAATGAATTTAAGACACCATCAATGAGAAGGCACATTACGACTCTTCTGGAGAAAATAATCTAAATAGCCAACGCCCTGAAAAATACAGGAAAAAAAAAGCACAATGTTTATGTGTTTTTCTCTCGTTAAGGGAGTTTTTTTCTTCTTCTTCTCTATATGAAGCATTAATGCACAACGCGTGTACATGTTTAGAGGAGATGGAGCATAAAATTGATTAATCTCGCAAGTGGATGAACAGAGAGCCGTTCAAAATGAAGTTTATGCCTCACCGCGCGCCTAAGGCCAAGTGTTATGAATGATTATTATTATTGGCACTATGACAGTCAAAATAAATACAAGTGGATTATTTTAGAAATTAAAAGAGGAATATCGATGCGTATAAAGATGTCAGGTGAAGACTGTAGAGGCAGCCATTGACTGGAGGATATTAGATAACGAGATAGAGTCTGCCAGCCAGCTAGAAGAACGAATAACGATGACAGTATAGTTAGATGACATCTATTTTATTATTTAAATTTCATTCAATAGACGTTCTTTTTTTTTTAATATGAACGCCTGTTAACAACATCCTATTTTCTAATTTAAATATTTTTCTAATTTATAACTTAATCAAATCATTTTATACTAATTTTATATTATAGAATTAATCATTTTTATTGGAGACTTTCGAAATTTTAAAATAAATCGTAAGAAATTTGCATTTATTTATATATGTGTGTGTGTGTGAGCTAAAAAATATAAATTGGAATTTTGAAATTAAAGAATGAGAACAGGAAAAGAAAGATTCAAGGAATAAGTTAAGAAGGGAAAAAAAGATGAAGATTTATGTATATGTAAATAAATAAATGCATTCGCAATTATTTTCAATTTAAAATTAAATCCAAATTCCTTTGGAAAAGGATTATTAAAAAAAAAAATTATTTAATTATTGATTAAAGGATTTATTTGAGTGTGTGTGTTGATAATCAAATAAGTAGAATCAGCTGCCCCCCCCCCCCCCATAGAAGCAACAAAAAAAAAAAAAAAAAATTAAATGTTTATAAAGTGATGAAACGAAACAAAATTGGTGGATGGCGACGGGGAATGATTCTTTTTGTTAGGACTCGAGGGTTTTTAGGCCTTTAATTCGAAGGCTTTACCCCTCTATATAAAAAATAGCTATGTCACAATCTGGACGACCATGATCTGCCCCCCCCCTGGACGACCATGATCTGACCATGCCCCCCCCTCTAGGTTTGATCCTGGGTACGCCCATGAGTAGAATGAATGAGAGGGCAGCTAGTTATATTTCAATTTAATAATAAACCAGGGGCGACGTTTCGGTCACATATGGGACCATCTTCAGGGCTACAAATGATGAAAAAGAACATTTAACAAATAGATACAGTGTCGTAAGGTTTTTTAGCTGGACCCCTCGCAAACTTAATTTCGGGCCCCATTATTAGACCTTACAAAAAATATTTTTAAAATACCGTATATCCCTGAACCCTGAGGAGCCCCGGGCTTTTTCAAAGACAAATTTTAATTATTTTTTCAAGAAAAATTTGAAAAATTTGATTGATATTCTTAATTATTTTTTTTTTTTATCTAAATTTTTCTGTTTTTACCGGAGCCCTGAGGGCCTCGGGCTCTTTCAAAGACAAATTTTCTTTAAATTTTTTCGTTTTTATCGGAGCCCTGAGGAGATACAGTTTTTTAGAGCGGCCCGGCCCGTGGGTCCCCCACGCGGGGTTTGCGGGGGTGTACGTTACGCTACTGGATAGAACAATCAATTACATAAATAAAAGTGTAAAATAGCTGTTATTTATTAAACTTAAGGAAGGTAGATCTGCAGCCAGGAGAATAAAAAACTATTTTAATTTCTTTTGCTCGACGTTTTGGACGCCAATCGCGTCCTTCTTCGGGACCAAAGATTGTTAAAAAGCACACATGGATTTTGTTATGGCATGTATAAAATATTTGAACAATATTGACAAAGGGATCTTTTTGTGTACGAGAAGAGCTCTCTGTGCTTTATTTTTACTTTCTCGTACCCTATATATGAAATATATAGGAGAGAAAGTATTGCGATCATGTCAAAAATTCGATGTCGAGATTTTGATGGATATACATGTTTTGAGGTCCCCTGAGTCCAAAAAAGTGGGTCCCGCAAATTGGTCTGTGTGTGTGTGTGTGTGTGTCTGTGTGTGTGTGTGTGTGTGGACAGATTTTTAGCATGAAGGAGTTGAGCTAGCGGATTGAAATTTTATATTTAACTTAGGTACCTTTGAAGAATCTCAAAATAAGCTTTTGAACAAAATCGGCCAAAAAGTACTAGTACTTTACTGATGTACTTTTTCAGTTTTTTTCGATTTTCTCAAAATTCCCTCCAAGGATTTTTTTTTAAAATTCATAAATCAACTATTTTTTAGATGCTCTTTAAAATGTATATTCTCATTTTGCCGTTGAAATCTTCTGAAGACCACTTTACTCTTGTTCTTCATAGGAAAGATAGAAATGGTTGCCATGGTAACGGAATTTAAATCTTTTTCTTTTTATTAGATTAAAAATCAATTATTATTTAAATTCCCATTTTTTTTAAATTTATTTGTGTCTTTAATTGTTTCAAAGAAAACATATATGTCTCTCTCTCACTTGCAAACATTATCGTCTTATCTTCGCATAGGAACAATGTTAATTTCCTATAGGGATTTGTATCTTAATTTCGATTCAAAAGGGGGTCCCCTTTAGGTCCCCTTTAGAACTTTTTAGGCATTTAAAATTTTTTTTTCCAATTCTTATGAAATTTTGTATTTATTTACGATTCTATATTGTGTATAAAATGTCCAAATATGAGATTAAAATTTTGAAAAATAACCATAGTTTATTTGAAGCAGTCAACATTTAAAATGCAAGTTTGAAACTAAGGTGCTATCGGAAACTAAATATATCTCGACACGAAAAATCTGGTGTGACCAGCACGGTGCACAACTTTCTCTTACCGAAGGGTAAGAGAAAGTTGTGTGCTGTGCGCCAGTCACACCAGATTTTTTCCAATCGGATTGAATGGGAATGAAATCTCCTAAAATTATAACCCCGAGACGCGCACCTTAATATATTTTTAAATAAGAATAGGAAAAGAAACGCATTTCCCTTGGCTTACAACTACAGAGATGCGATTATCAAAAAGCAAAGAACCAAAGCGCCATCAACATGTAAAAAGCTCTAATAATAATTATTTTGTAATAAATCTCTATTTTTTTTTTTTGCGGAACACTCACTCACTCGTTCTACCACCCCAATCATTAGATTGCGGCACATCGCTTTGAAAAGCGATTTATATATTTAGAAATATCGATCTATATATAAAATATTATACCATTGCGGTTTGGAATAGTTATATTTTTTGCATCAATTCTTTAGAAAATAATCACCAACATCCATCATCATCATCTCTCAAGGAGAAAAAGAAAAAAAAAACATTCAAATAAATAAAAAAAAAAAATTCATCTTTTTCCTATTTAAGAATTTTGAAAAAAAAAAAAAAAAGTCATAACTCAAATGTTTAAGTATTTACTTGTCGCAGTTTGGCGCGCGCCAAAGAAATTTATGCGTCAATACTTTGCAATTATAGGTAAAGTCAATGAATTACATGTTGTTGTTGTTGTTTGTGCCTCATAAATTCTAAAATGGCAGTTAATATTAGACAAGAGTGTGTGACGTGTGTTCAGGTCAGGGAAATTGTTGATTTTCACTTAAAACACACTTTTTATTTTTATTTTTTTCTCCAAATCAACCAATAATAATTAATACCCCATGTCATTTTCCTTATAACGCCGTTAATTTAGTAAAAAGAGGAAGAATATTAATGGTTTTAAAATTGGGAAGAAAAAAATACTTTTTTTTAACTATAGAATAAATCATTTAATGTTATGACGTTTTGAAAATAATTTAAAAAAGTATAAATCAATTTTAAATAAAAATTTCTGAAGATTTTATTGTAATTCGTAAAAATGAAAAATAGGAAAAGGGAGGAGGAGGCTTTTCGGGTACACAGAGGGTATGCTATATAGAGGTAAGAGAAAGTAAAAAAGTTTAAGATGCTGAAAAAACTTGAAAAAAAAAATACTCGATATTTTCTAATATCGATACTTTTCTTCCGATACAAGTACAGTACAAATTAGACTGACGACACTTTATTTCGATACCACATCCCTAATTTCATTTTTTTACAAGAGACTCCCTGTCCCTTGATAGAGGTTGAATTCAAAAAGTTTAGCTGGATACCCCAAGCCTTTTAAATAAATACTAAAAAGTAAAAATATAATCTCATTCATTTGAAGAAGGAAAACAGTTGAACTCGTAGCTGAAACCCTCAATATAGAACTCTTCTGCTAATAAGTCTAACACAATTCATGTAAAAAAAAAAATAAAGATTTATAACAAGGAAAGATGGCAAGCAAAAAAAAAAGTCAAACTGAAATCGAAATTCCTATCTAAGAAAAAAAAGAGAGATTTTGCGAAGATCATTAAAATTTTCTTAAATAATTCCATTTTGTTTTTGTTGACATTTTGAATGTAATATAAAATCTCTTAACTCTATTTAACTGACATACTTATGAGACTTATTTCTTGATTTTTGTATTTTTTTTTTTTAAAGAGATTTCATTTCAATTGGCATTCAGAAAATGTCTATTCTATTCGGATCGAAAAAAAAAAAAAAAAAATGTAAAATGTGTTTAGGAACTGAACTGACCTCGCTGAGTTGTACGCCGTCCGCATAAGCGATAAGGGCAACCCGGTCTGGATCATGTCCGAATTGGGGATGGGAGACTGAAGCCGCTGCAGCCACTGCAGAAGCCAAGTGGTGAGGTGGAGCTGACGGACCTCCATTTGGGCCTACGCCGCCGCCGCAAACTGAAAATTATATCAAAATTAAGAATATGAATTAATTTAAGGAGAGGCAGCCAAGAAAGAATGAATGCTTTACCAATCAACCAAATGTACCATTCTCAGTCCATTAATGGGACCGAAACGTCTCAGGCTGATTGGTAAAGCATTCAGAGAATTTTCTTTCTTCGCTCCCTCTTTAATTATCTACACAGGTACAACTTATATCTCAACTTGTCATCGTAATATCCTCAATGATTGACATTAATTTATCACCTTTTCGGCTAAAATATGAGAGAAATTCTATATCCGATTTTTTTATTTTAAAATAAAATAATTAACATATCGTGATATTGCGTTGTTATCGAAAAATGTGTTAAGTAAAGTAGGCCTACCAATTTTTACTTTCTCTTACCTATGTATATCTTTATATATATAATTCTTCTGTACGTGTGTATGTGACTGAACTTCTCCTAAACGACTGAATCAATTATGATGAAATTTTCTGTGTATGTTTGTGAGAATCCCGGACAGGTTTTGTTTCACAAATAACAATAAGTTAATGAGTAATTAACCGTTAAAATAAGAAAAAAATAAAAATTAGGAGAAATAGTTGCCATGGTAAGAAAATATAAATATTTACCCATGTTTACGATTTTTTTATTTATTTACATTTTGAATTGTAAAATATCGGCGTAAATTTTTTGTCTGTGTACCGGGAGAGCCTCGGAAAGAATATGATTCACAAAAAATCTTAAGTTCATGAATAATTAACCGTTAAAATAATCTCTATATATAAAAATGAAAAGGGAAAATCTATGTACCGGTATGTATATAAGTAGGCGAGCAAGGGGGTCCAGGGGCCGCAGCCCCTGGCTAGACGGAAAGCCCCGCCGAAGGCGGGGCTTTGCGTCTAGTATGTAATATATATATAGAGAGAAAGTATTGGATTCATGTCAAAAATTCGATGTCGAGATTTTGATGGATCTTCACGTTTTGAGGTCCCCTGAATCCAAAAAAGTGGTTTTCGCGACATGGTCTGTCTGTCTGTGTGTCTGTGTGTCTGTGTGTCTGTGTGTGTGTGTTCAATTTTAAGCATGAAGGAATTGAGCTAGGAGGTTGAAATTTTATATTTAAGTTAAATACCTCCCGGGACCGGAAAAATAAGCTTTTAATCAAAATCGTCCAAAGAGTACTAGTACTTTACTGATGTACTTTTTCAGTTTTTTTCGATTTTCTCAAAATTTGCTCTAACGATTTTGATTAAAATTCAAAAATCAATTATTTTTTAGATGCTCTTTCAATTGTATATTCTCGTTTTGCCCTCAAAATTGTTTGAAGCACACTTTACTCTTGTGCTTCATAGGAAAGATAGGAGAAATGGTTGCCATGGTAACAAAATATAAATATTTTCCCATGTTTATAATTTTGACATCCTAAATTTCTATTATATTGGCGGAAACTAAATATATTTCGACATGAAAAATCTGGTGTGACAAGCACAGAACACAACTTTCGATTACCGAAGGTAAGAGAAAGTTGTGTGCTGTGCGCCAGTCACACCAGATTTTTTAATCAAAAAACTTGACACAAATAAAACCAAATTTTGATTAATTTTCTGATCTATGGGAATGATATTGGATCAATTCTTCTCTTTTTATTTCAATAAATCAAAATTTTGTTCTTCCCTTTTCGTTTGACAAATTTCAACAATTCTCGAAGGTTTATTTTGAAGTTTGCAAGGTGGACGTGCAGATTTTAAAATAATTTTAAACAATTATTTTTCAGAAATTTTATTATACTCTAAATTACAGGACATTAACATTTTATTCCAATTGCATTATTTTATTTTATACAATATTTGTCTTAATACGAAATTTTATAAATAGCCAATATTCTCAATTCCAATCAATATTTTAAAAATAGAGCAGATATTATTAAAAATATATAATTATCTAAAATTTCTTTGTTTCTTTTTAAAAATTTCTGAAAAATAATTGTTTAAAATTATTTAAAAATCTGCACGTCCACCTTGTAAACTTCAAAGTAAACCTTCGAGAATTGATGAAATTCTGCTTGAGCTGTTTCTTAAATAGACAAATTTCAATAATGATAACCCCAAAATCCAATGGAAGTTGAAAGCAGCTTGGAAAAATAATAATCTCGGATGGCGCCGCCTTCAGCCCTGGCGCCTTGATGCTAGGCATCAAGAGCATCGTAACCTGGGTCCAGGCGATCGCACCTAATAAAATGAAGATACCAAATGGCTTAAATAGAAATGCCTGGGCCTCCAATAGATATTATAAATAACGGTTATCGTCAAATTTTTGAATGGCCTGGGTTGCCGAAAAGACTGTGTGAGTGTGAGTGTGAAGAGAAAAAAGTGTGAATGTTTAAAAAAAAAAAAAAAAAAAAAAAACTTAAATTATACTTTATCCAAGTATCCATTTTAAATTTTATATTCAAAATTTTGGATTTTTAATATATATATTTAAATGATATATACCAATGACAAACGAGGGACGTTCAACATGCTGATTCCTTGGGACTACCCATCTGAATTTTCGCCGCGCTTGGCATTGCTTAACTGCAATGATATTTACAGCTGTTGGTCTAATTCGTTGCCAGGGCCCCCAGTTTAAAATATTTAATTGGTGGACCACCAGACATCAACAATAGCAACACAAAACAATAATGAAATTTATAAAGGCAGAGATTTTATTTAAAACTTACTTGAAACATGATGCGGAGATTCGGAAATTGGATTTGAAGAGGAGACGGCAGTAGAGGTCCGCCTGGACCCTCTGAGTGCCCCGGCAGGGCCCCCCGCTGAGGTGCCACTTCCTCCTGCTCCATGATGGTGATGATGGTGATAATGGCGACGACAGATGATCACCAAGCAAACGCCCACCAGGATTAACATCACACCCAAAGCAGTGGCTAAGCTAACAAGAAGAGTCGAACTAAAGCTGATATAATCCTGGGCAGTCACTGAGAACAAAAAAAAAAAAAACAAATTTTTAAAATTTGATCTGTTGAATTAATTTAAAAGAAAAATACAACATTTTGCAATAGAATAAAAATCTCCTATCTGCTGTCACACCAGATTTTTTGTCATATTTAACTTCAGTTTATCAGAAGCTTACAAATAATTGGACCCTGTTATGCATTAGTGTGTCAAGCGCCAAAAAAATTAAAAATTGAGTTAAGCACTGTATATTGTTTCAAATGCTATAATTAATAGTATTTTTTTATGAAATATGTCCTAAAAAAATTTATATTTAATGTTACTTGCAAAATTGACAAAAAAAATTATATATAATTCAATGAAAGCAAAAAACTTTAATGTTAATTTACTCAAAACTCGGCTTGAAACAATAATGCGTAACAGGGTCCAATTAATCAGAAGTAAATATTTTCATTTTAGAACCTTGGCAACAATTTCTCCGATAATTTTGGACGCACAAATTTGGATTCAGGTTCCCTCAGCATTATCGTATTTTTAGCGAGATCGTTATGCTTTCTCTATGTCTATGTCTATACTATTCTGTAAAAGACAAAATGTGTTTGTCTGACGTTTTGTTTGTTTGTGCGCATAGACACCGGAATCTACTGGCCGGATTTTCATAATTTGTTTTTTAATAGGTAGGGAATTTCCCGGGGGGGGGGTTTAGGTTATTACCAATACAGGGTAGGATATAAAATAATAATATTTAACCGATGATAATTCTCTTCAAGTCTGAACGTCTATATATAGATCTTCTTCTTTCTTTGCCGTTATTAATCCCGCAGTGCGGGGTCGGCGGTAAAGGGGTTGGTGGAATGGGTTTTTTGCGACCGGAAGAAATATAACAGCCCGTCGCACGATCAGACGCCTGTTGAAAATATAGAAGGAAGGGACTGACATGTAAAGAATAGGACTGCCAGTCCCAGCTCGGGTAGATCGTGGTCGCCATCAACGTACCCACAAGATGTGGGGGATAACCGAGACCGAGTTCGGTGTTTTTTACTTTCTCTTACCTATGTATATATGTAATATATATAGAGAGAGAAAGTATTGGATTCATGTCAAAAATTCGATGTCGAAATTTTGATGGATATACACGTTTTGAGGTCCCCTGAATTCAAAAAAGTGGTTTTCGCGACATGGTCTGTCTGTCTGTGTGTGTGTCTGTCTCTGTGTGTGTGGGTGGGTGTGTGTTCAATTTTAAGCATGAAGGAATTGAGCTATGAGGCTGAAATTTTATATTTAAGTTAAACACCCCCGGGACCGGAAAAATAAGCTTTTAATCAAAATCGGCCAATGAGTACTAGCACTTTACTGATGTACTTTTTCAGTTTTTTTCGATTTTCTCAAAATTCGCTCTAACGATTTTGATTAAAATTCAAAAATCAATTATTTTTTAGATGCAATTTTCTCAACTCTTTGCGAAAAGTGCCCCTCAGATTTTGTATTTTTTTGTTTACAAAGCATCTTTGAGGATAAAATTTTTTGCAAAAATTTAGAAGTGCCTCATAAGCAATATTTTTTAAATTCATATTAGTATATTCCCTGCTTTTAATTTTCCAGAGAGCAGGGTGCTCTCTATATCTTTATATCTTTCTTATCTTCTTATATATATAATTCTTCTGTACGTGTGTATGTGACTGAACTCCTCCTAAACGACTGAACTGAATTTGATGAAATTTTCTGTGTATGTTTGTGAGAGTCCCGGACAGGTTTTGTTTCACAAATAACAATAAGTTAATGAGTAATTAACCGTTAAAATAAGAAAATAATAAAAATTAGGAGAAAGGGTTGCCATGGTAACAAAATATAAATATTTACCCATGTTTACGATTTTTTTTTATTTATTTACATTTTGAATTCTAAAATATCGGCGTAAATTTTTTGTCTGTGTACCGGGAGAGTCCCGGAAGGGATATAATTTTCACAAAAAAATCTTAAGTTCATGAATAATTAACCGTTAAAATAATCTCTTATATAAAAATGAAAAGGGAAGGCGAGCAAGGGGGTCCAGGGGGCGCAGCCCCCTGCTAGGCGAAGCCCCGCCGAAGGCGGGCTTTGCGTCTAGTAATTCTATAAATTTTGTGACAAAGTCTTTTGAGAATACTCAATACATATCCATGTCCTAAAATCGTGTATTATACTCGGCGGGATAAAACTTGCCAACTATGTTGTCGAGTCTCAGATTTCCTATCTATATTATAATATAGGCTCGGCAACATTATATATATAACATATATTATATGACAGGGACACTTTAAGAAACTTAGATTGGCCCTGAAGATGGCAACTGTTATAGTAACCGAAACGTCCTTCATTAAATATCAGGTTTCATTCCTCTCAGTTCGAATCACATCCCACACAGCACGGAATATTGCAATCTTGCTCAATGTTGACAATATTGCGGCAAAATTGATGCAATATTGCAGCTCAAACAGCAATATTGCTAGTTTGGATATTGCCGCTGCAATGTTGCCAAGATTCGCAATGTTTCTGCAACATTGCTGCAATATTTTGTGCTGTGTGGGATATACCCAGCATTCCCCGAATTCAAATATGAATTATTAATTTGGTTTGTTGGGGTTGTCTACTACTTAGAAATAATTTCTATAAAATGAAGATTGACCATCTTAGGCTACCAACCTTAAAAATTGAATAATAAAATAGAAATGCCATTTCTTAAGAAAAAGGGAAGCTACACCTGTATATAAGAAAATTAAAGAGTTGTAAAATATAATTTATAGCTTAAATATTTTAAATATCGTAAAAAAAAATTTTATAAGAAAATTAAAAAAAAATTAAAAATTATTTCAAAATAAAATATATAGCTATTTTCATTTTGATAATAAATTTTAGTATCACAACTTGGAAGGTGTTTTTTTTAAGACAATTTATTTATTTTTCCCTCAAATACTAAACAATTTATTGTGCTGTATATCATCAAATACAAGTTTTAATTTATATTGATGGGGAGGGGGGGGGGGATTTATTTTGTTTAGAAATTGAATTTTAAAACAGGTTAAGATGGACGATCTTTGTTTAGAAGATAAAAGGGTCATCATTTAAGCGTCAATCTCTTGTGACCAGAGCTAAGCCTTTGATTTATTTGTAAAGAGAAACGTCCCGGAAAAAAAAATTTGATTAACTCAGAGCTCTCTACTCTATTCAATGCTATTTGCGGGGGAGGATTTGTTGAAAATATTTATGATTCTAATCGCTTCTCAAATAAATAAACAAATCTTCTTCTTGTAGAGGTTTGACACTTGGGATTTTATTTTTTATTTTTAATAGGATTATCGTTAAGAGATTAGTTTGACAGATGAACGTGTTGAAAATTTGCTAAAGCCTCCCTCCCTCCCTCCCTCTTAACTTAGGAATTAGAAAAGCAGTCCAAGATTTTATTATTTCCTTTGTAGTAGTGTACGGAGATCATTCAGACGGTGTCTACTTATATTGTTCAAACAAAAAGTTCCAAAGGGCTTTTTCTGGTCTTTGTAATAGTGGTGTGACTTAACACACAGCATACAACTTTCTTTTATCCTTCGGCAAGAGAAGGTTGTGTACTGTGCTTGTCACGCGAGATTTTTTTCCCAGCACCTTGCATTTTAAATGTTGACTGCTTGAAATAAACTATGGTTATTTTTCAAAATTTTAATCATATGGCATTTTATACAATAGAGAATCCTAAATCAAGGGCGGATGCAGAGGTGTTTCTCGGGGGGAGTAATCTGGTGTGACTCGTCGCACAGCACACAATTTTTTCTTAATTTCGGTAATTTAAAGGCGTATTCTGTACTTGTTTGCCAGAATATAAATAAAAATCAAATTTTTAAGGATTGATTTTTAAAATTTTACATTAAAAATAAATTTTTTTCAAATTTCGGGGGGGGGGGGGGGGTAATTACCCCCTTTTACCCCCCCCTTGTCCTAAATAAATACAAAATTTCATAAGAATTGGAAAAAAAAAATTAAAAAAAATCTGGTCTGAACAGCCAGCACGGTGCACAACTTTCTCTTACCGAAGGGTAAGAGAAAGTTGTGTGCTGTGCTCCAGTCACACCAGTTTTTTTTTTTTTCTCAAAATTCACTTTAACGATTTTGATTAAAATTCAAAAATCAATTCTTTTTTAGATGCTCTTTAAAATGTATATTCTCATTTAGGAGAAATGGTTGCTATGGTAACAAAATGTAAATACTTTCCCATAATTATAAATTTACAACTTGAATGTACCATACTGTCCTATGTCGACACAAAAAAATCAGGTGTGACAAGCACAGAACACAACTTTCGATTACATTACAATTATGTGTGAAAAAAACTCATTTTTTTTTAACTCGAAAGTTAAGCGTGTTCTTGTTTACTATATCGATGATTTTCTATCGGTCGGATAAGTTTACTAGTTGACTAGAACAGGACCTAAGACTTTCCATGATGAATATTAGATAGAAAATATTCAATAAATAAGTTGTCATAATTTGGAGTGAAACGGACTGCTGCTATCTAATTGGCAATGTACTTACTGAATTAATTAAATTTTATCTTCTCATATCTAGTCTAAGTTCAGGTTAGAAGGCGATGGGGGGGGAAGGGGAAGGGGGAGTTAATCCCCTAAAACTCCCTCAGGCTCGCTGTGCTTTTGGTTTGACATTTAAAGATCATATCAATATTTTTTACTTTTTACATAATTATTTTGTCTTGATGTTTGTAATAAAAAAAAAAAAAGAAAATGTTTATTTTTTAATAATAATTAAAATTATTAATGAATTCTTGACACTTGCTGCTGGTGTGAATTATCCGTTGAATGCATTATCCCATCATTCTTAGCACTTAATGATACTTTATCAAATGCGATAATCAATCGATAAGAACGGGGGAATATTAATTTCTAGTTTGATGGCTTCTCAGCTGGCCAAATATGGAGGGAGAGGGGGGCGCGCGCGCCTCTCTTTATTGAATCGCCCCCCCCCCCTCTTGATCAAATAGCAATATTAAATAAGACTATGTAATCAAATAACGAGACGGGAAGATCTTTATAATTAATATTCCTGCAATATGAAGAGAGAAGGATTGTATCTAGATGTAGCTGCTGCTGCTGCTGCCTTTCACTTAAGAGAAGTGGTTAAACAGGAGCTCTACGAGAGATGGAATTTATCTGAATAGCCAAAGGCCTTTAAAAGCTTGATAAAAAAAAAAAAAAAGAACAGCATCCTATACTCTCATTAGAATAAGGTGTTAGAAATTTAATGGATTCAGAGATCCATTACATGACATAAGCCGCTTTTAAATTACTAAGGCCAAAATGTTAAGTACTTCATAATTAGTTAGTGTTATTTATTTTGCAAATAAAATTTTTTTTATCGAATTAAAAATGATTGCTATTTGATGGAAAGCAGGGAGGGGTATTACGTTCGGGAACCGAAAGTTGTGTTCTGTGCTTGTACCACCAGATTTTTACCGAAAGTTGTGTTCTATGCTTGTCCCACCAGATTTTTTGTGTCGGTATATATTCCGCCGATATATGTAATTTTTTTTTTTTTTAAACGCTCACACTTTTTTCTCATTCACACTCACACTCACACAGACTTTTCGGCAACTCAGGCCATCTAGGGGGGGTCCAGGCATTCTTATTTAAGCCGTTTGGTATTCAAATGGCTTAAATAAAATCATCGGACTGCCTGGGGTCTGAACCCGCGACCCTTGGTATACGAGGTTAGCACGCTAACCCCTACGCCAAGCCCCGAGGGCATATTAAGATTTTATTAAAGCATCAACAAATAGTATTATGATTATCCCGGGGCCGGAAAAAAGTTTCATTTTGTCGCACAGTGTTTTTTTTTTTTTTTTTTTTTTTTTTTTTTTTTTAAACATTCACACTTTTTTCTCACTCACACTCACACACACATTCACACTGTCTTTTCGGCAGCTCAGGCCATATAAGACATTTACGATAACCGTTATTTATGAATTTATATATATTAGGAGGGTCCAGGCATTTTATTTAAGCCATCTGGTATCCAGATGGCTTAAATAAAATCATCGGACTGCCTGGGGTCCGAACCCGCGACGTTTGGTATATGAGGTTAGCACGCTAACCTCTACACCACGCCCCGTGGGCTCGCACAGTGTTATTAAACTTTTAGAGATAAGCAAACATTAAAAATAATTGTTCCATAATTCGCGCAGAATGAATTAAAAATTCATAAAGAAATCAAATAATTGAAAAACAATTGAACAATGTATACAATATTATATAGGCTCATGGGCGTCACTATGGAATTTTACTTGGGGGAAGGGGGGGAAGCATGGGCCCCGGGAAGGCCTTATATTGTTTCAATTTTTCTTGGAGCGAGAAATCTTCTTGGAAGGGGGGGGAGGGGGCCAACCCCGGGACCTCCTGGTTACGCCCATGTATAGGCTATTAAATATAATATAACACATATGAAAACAAGATTGGGAATGTTTGTAAAATTTTACCAGGACTAAAATTATTATAGTAAGGTTTCGAAACGAAATAAACTTAGCTGTAATCGCTCTTTTCTTTCTTCCTTACTACAAGATCTACTCAGCTATCCAATAGCAAAAAAAAAAAAAAAAATGGAAAAAATCAAGAGTTGATAATTTTCCCCGATACTTTTCAAAATTCCCTATGATAATTCCCGGTCACAATAAATTCCCTGATAATTGCAGGATTTAAAGGTTTTCTAGGTCTGTAGCCACCCTTAAAAATAAAATAAAATTGATATAGGACAGAGGAGCTGGCAGCCAATTTTAGAGCCTCTATTTTAAAGAAAAACTCTCAATTCTGGATACGTTTCGGCTTTATTCTACTAATGCCATCATCAGTCCCATTAGAGTTGACTTTGTTTTTATCGCCATTTGAATTACATTTTTAAGATTGAAGTTTATGAAATTTGGCATGACATTATGAAATTTACACTTGTTCAAGAAAAAAAGTCTATTGTTTTTCTTGAACAAGCGTAAATTTCATAATGTCATACCAAAAATTTAATCAATCTTTATAGAATTTTATTTTTTAATGCGAAAGGCGTCAATGAATGATATCAAATATATACAGCAAGAAACAATAGGGGAGAGTGGGGTAAAACCGGGAAGTCGGGAGCAAACCGGGTACCCCCTTCTAGCCTCTGTAAGCACTGCAATCGCGTGGACAACAAAGAAACTACCTGCCATTTTGATGAAAAAGCAGCGGCCATTACACAAGAACGCAATAGACTCGCTTCTTTCGCTCCTGTGAAGAAAATTCTGTTTGAGTGGTTTTTGCTTAGGATTTTTGAACAAAACTAGACCGATTATACTACGTTCCTGTTTCTGCAACAGAAAAGGTATATAGCTCTCTTTGTACAACATTTAATTACCTTCATTATCATTCTAACTAATTGTCTGTAGCGTTTTGTATAGTCATATAACGCCATTTTTTTATGAAAACTGTACGTGCGGGGCGAAACCGGGTACTAACCGAGGGGCGAAACGAGGTACCCGGACATACTAAGTCTATTATATAATAATAATAAAGATAAACCAATCAAAGAAAAGGCAACATTATAAAGATGCCAAAAAGGAACAGACAGAAAATAAGCGTCCAAAAATAGAAAAACCGAAGGAGCAAATGTGGGATGAGTGCAGTGAAGAGGATGACAATGCTGCCTGCATTTACTGCAATGAGCTTTACTCGGACTCCAAGGGTGGTGAGGGATGGTTTCAATGCATCCAATGTCGTCGTTGGGCCCATGAAAGCTGCTCTGGGGCCGAAGAGGAAGATGACTATTTTACTTGCTACTTGTGTCAATAGGCCTACAGCAATAAATTAAAGATAAAAACAGTTAAATTTACTAACAACTCATCAATATGTGTCCTTTTATACTTATTCTTACATTTTATGACAATGGTTAACATATGTCACTAAATAAAACTTGAATTTTGTGGAAACTTTGAAAATTTTTATTTTCCCATAGCAATAACATGTGTACCCGGTTTTACCCCACTAGTGGGGTAAAACCGGGTAAAATGACTTTTTTTACAAAAAAAATAATAAAAAAATAAATAAATAAAAACTTATCTTTTTAAAACTGTGGTTGCATTAATAGATAAGTAGTGCATACTTTTGCAAAAGTTCGTTCCTTTATGCTAAAAACTGTGATTTCTAGAAGCCTTCAAACCTTAGGGTCCCGGTTTTACCCCACTCTCCCCTACATCTCACACCCGTGCATTGTGTTTTTTTTTTTTTGTTAATAAACAAAATACGCCCATCTGTATTTTATCGATTGAGCTGGGGAAGGGCGCGATTTGCGTCCGAAACGTCGGCAATCGAAATAAAATTAGATAAAGATAGATTAAATTTTTGTCTGATTTCTTTCCTGGCTGCCATCCTACTCGTATCTGTCTAAAATAAAATTTTTCTAAATCACCGAAAGGGCAACTTATGTTCTTTGTTAACAAAGAGAAAAGACCTTAGGGATCTCTAAATCCCCAAATGTGGCTCATAAAGAAGAAAAAGAAAAACGCATATATGAAGGATTGTCTCAGAAATACTAAAATGGAAATAGCCAATTGCTTTAATTTCTCTTTTTCTTGTGCATGAAACTTTATTTTATAGATATCATTAGAATACTCTAAGATACGAGGATATTTTATTATTATTATCCATAATACAATTGCATCGTGAAGTGTCAAATTCAGAATATAGAATTGTGATTTAACCATAAATTATTATTAAAAGTATAATTTCGTTAATATTTAGATTAGACACGAAGATATATATATTCCATCTCCAAGTTTGCCATTTTATGGCTCCGGGTTTATTGATCCTGGCGGCTGCTTTCAGGTGCATTTAAATCTGAATGTCCATAAAGCGCCCAAGCCGACAGACAGACGGATATGATGGAGGGTTATAGAGATTTGATTGTGCCGCTGAATTATGATGGGGCGCGGTCATTTAAACTCTGGTCATTTTTCAAACTCGTGTGTGAGTTGAGTGTGCGGTGCAGTCATGATCTATTTAAGTTTCCTCTAACAATATTATACTAACTAGATTTCATAGTACTAGAAAACGATTATGTCAATAATATTTTTGACTCAATTTAGATTTTTGTTATAAATTTTATCTGAAATTTAGGAGTTCAAAATTTAAGGGAAAACGGAGTCAAGACCAATAATATTTATTTAAACACAAGAGATGTTTCGATCCTATTCTGGACCCATCGTTCAGGTTTATTTTTACAATAAAAAAAAAGTTAATAATGTGGCTTATGATGATATATCAGAGAAAGAAAAACCGATTAAATTGCCTCATATGCTACACCCTTTTGATTTTTTGTTGTTGAATAAAAAGCCCGCAGATGATCCCAACATAGGATCAAATAAATATTAAAATAACTGGTGTGTATTTTTTACTTTCTCGTACCTCTATATATATGTTAATATATATATAGAGAGAAAGTATTGGTTTCATGTCAAAAATTCGATGTCGAGATTTTGATGGATCTTCACGTTTTGAGGTCCCCTGAATCCAAAAAAGTGGTTTTTCCCGACATGGTCTGTCTGTGTGTGTGTCTGTCTGTGTGTGTGTCTGTGAACAAAATATCTCAAGAACGAAAAGAGCTAGGAAGTTGAAATTTTATATTTAAGTTAGGCACCCCCATGGGACGTGACACGAAGCTTTTGAACAAAATCGACCAAAAAGTACTAGCACTTTACTGATGCACTTTTTCAGTTTTTTTCGATTTTCTCAAAATTTGCTCCAACGATTTTTTTAAAATTCAAAAATCAATTATTTTTTAGATTCTCTATAAAATGTATATTCTCATTTTGTGATTGAAATCTTCTGAAGACCACTTTACTCTTGTACTCCATAGAAAAGATAGGAGAAATGGTTGCCATGGTATCAAAATATAAATATTTTCCCATACTTATAAATTTTACATCTTGAATTCAATTGTACCCTACTGTCGGAAACTAAATACATGTCGACACAAAAAATCTGGTGTGACAAGCACAGTACACAACTTTCGATTACCGAAGGTAAGAGAAAGTTGTGTGCTGTGCGCCAGTCACACCAGATTTTTATTCACATATTTTTTATTCTTTTAATTTTGGCAAATAAAATTTAATTAATTGCTAATAGAGGATAGGTCTATATGAAATCAAGAGTACAAGCAAACTTTAAATTATCAAAACATTGCGATATCGTAACATATTTTTTGTCTTCAAGATGAATTCAACAGATGTTCAAAACGTAGAAAAAATATAAATTTTTATGAAAATAAAGAAATAAAAATCCTTCATGTTAAGGGAAATGATCGCCTTTTATTATTGCAACGTTTCGGCCTTCATCAACCAGAATTGCTTCAAGACAAAGATTAGTGGTATAATTTTTTTTTTTGTAAAAGGAGGAGGTTTACTCGATTCTGTTGCAGATGGAGGTGCAGAGAAGAAATAATTTATGAAAAATTATATCGAGGATTTTTAATGAAAAGACGACTGTGATTGCAATTTAACAGTTTCGGTCAGAAAAGACCATCTTCAGGCCTGCGAAAGATAACAGAAAAAGTGAGGAAGCACACAGCTGAGCGAAACTGTTAAATTGCAATCACAGTCGTATTAAAAATCCTCGATATAATTTTTCGTAAATTATTTCTTCTCTGCACCTCCATTTGCAACATAATCGAGTAAACCTCCTGCTCCTTTTACAATATCATACTCGGGCTGTTTCAACCGTCGTAATTTTTTTTTAATTTAGAGAACAGATACAAAATATAAATGTGAACATTTTTCTTTTAAATTTTTGAAGGTCAAAACCTTACTAGTTGCGCCACTGCCTCTCTATGATTCAAATTAATATTTATTTTGTACACAATGTATCAGAATGGAATGGAATATATATAAAAAATGTAATTATACTGACAAGTGAGATTCCAAATAAATCATCCGTTGTTTTTGTTTGAGGGTGATATTAGGCTCAAGATGAACAAAAGCTGCAACCTAATGCATCGATAGTATTATAAAAAATAAAACACTTTTTTTATTATTCGTCCCCCTCCCCCCTCCTCATAGAGAAGTTTTTGTAAGGAACGAGCTTCTATTCTCCGTGTTATTCAAAAACGCTGATATTTGAAAACGAAGAAGCGAGCCGTGTAATTCTTCGAACGCCTGATGCATAGGCATCACGTTCAACCACACAACTAATTTTCGGCCATCATTTACAGATGGATATAAATGTTATTCATAAGAGCAAATATATTTTTATTTTTCAAAAAAGTTGACATGAGCATTCATTAAGGTTTCATTTGCCATTCTCAACTCACCAATCCTCTGAGAGTATTCAATATCTTTAATGAATGAAGGGTTAGAGATATCAGTCAAATTGGAATGCTATATCTTTTGTCGATCAATATCAGCTCTTTTTAATGCATTAATCTTACCCTCTGTTTTGTTCATTACTGTAATTTTTGGGTCGATTAATGGTTATTTAAACCAAATATAGGAACAAATTAAATCGATATTTCTAAAAAAAAAAAATACTTTAAAGTTTAAATGCCATAGTTGTTCCCATAAAAATGAAGATATCAAAATAAATAGCAAATATTTTTTAAAAATGAACTAAATTAGACAATTAATGAAATTTGAGGGTTTTTTTTAATAAAATATAAATTATACGCAGGTATTCAAGGGATGATGAATAGGCAGCCAACACAAAAAAAAAAAAAAAAAAAATTTTAATTTTCACTGCCGATCTTTCGAACGCTCATCACGCTCATCATCAGGACAGATAGAAAAGCTATATCAATCTAAGCTTATGACTTTTACTATCTATTCTGATGATGAGCGCGATGAGCGTTCGAAACGTCGACAGAGAAAATTAAAAATTTCGTTTTTTTTTGTGTTGGCTGCCTATTCATCATCCCTTGAATAAATACACATCAGCCATATCCAGTTATAAACAGTACAAGAAATTATCCGCAGGTTTAGAGACTCGGATAAGAAACTAGAGTTGGAAAACGACTCGGGTTCAAATCCCCCTTAATATTTAAAGTGAATTCTTCTAGCTATAGAAAAGCTCGGAGAGGGAAGAACAAAAGAGAGAGATGAAATGAATGGTCACAGTTCCGAAACACTGCCAATAAATTATACGCAATGCAATCAAGAATTCATCTTTTTTAAAAGAAAATATAAATAATAAATGTCTGTTTCAAGATTTACAAGAGAGAGAGAGAGAGAGGGGGGGGGGGGGGAGAAATAAATGAGAATGCAACTCACTGTAGAAGGTCGGCTGTTGAGGGCGGCATACAGGCGGTTGGCTGGGTGTCCAACAACCATCAAGTTGACATGTTAGTACTGGATTGCCAGCCACGTAAAATCCAGGAGCACAAGTATAGTAAGCATCTGAGCCAACAGGTCGCACAGCTCCTGCAGTGCTGTCAGAGACTTGGCCGTTGGCGATGGGCGGAGGGGACACACACCCAGTCGAAGGCACTGCAAAAACATAAACAATTTATTTTCACTTTTTAAAAAAAAGTAGAAGAAAATAATAAAGTCTATTTGGAAAATGAGGGGCCTTTCCACTGTAATTTATTGCAAATATTTCGTAACCTTTATAGGTGCCATCCTAGTATTCGGACAGGGCGAGAAAGGGCAGAAAAAGGTAACGATGGAAGGAATATCCATCAGAAAATTTTTTCGTGAAAATTGTTTAAAGTACACTTTACTGATGTAGTATTTCAGTTTTTTCAAATTCATTTTTTCAACTTTTCCTTCCATAGAGCCAATGTTAAATCCCTATGGGGATTTGCTCGTTAATTTCGATTCACAAGGGGGTCCTCTTAACTTTTAACACATTTTAAAAAAAATTTTCCAATTCTTATGAAATTTTCAATTTAATTATAAGGACTGTCGGGGAAAAAAATAAATAATTTTGAGTATTATCCGTTTATTTGTAAATATTTCGATCCCAGTGATATGGAATCATCTTCAGTACAATCAACAGATGTTTTGCAAATCGTTAATTTCTCCCATCCATTGATTATATAAAAATTGCATTCATGGAATGCTTAACTATTTTGTCATATTGGATGGGAGAGACAGTAACGATTTGCAAAACATCTGTTGATAGAACTGAAGATGATTCCATATCACTGGGTTGTCGAAATATTTACAAATAAACGGATAATAAGCAAAAATATTTATTTTTTGGCCGAGTGTCCTTAGAATTAATATTTGATTTTTCCTTACGGCCATCTACAAACAATTTGCTTATGAAATTTTGTATTTTTTAGGAAAATATCCAAATATGAGATTAAAATTTTGAAAAATAACCAGAGTTTATTTTAAGCAGTCAACATTTAAAACGCAAGTGGTCAAGTTTGGAACTAAGGTGCTATGGGAAACTAAATATAACTCGACAGAATTGACAAGAGAAAGTTGTGTGTTGTGCGTTAAGTCACATTTTTTGTATAATCTTAAGTTTTTTTTTTTTTTTTTTTTGTAAGTTATTTATTCCCAAAAAAAAGAAAATTACATAGGGCTAATATTAGAACGAAATCTCTCAAATGATTTATTCGTTGAAACTTTACAAACTCTCAAGGACCCACCACATTTCAAATAAATTATTTAAAAAAATTTCTACACAAAAAAAAAAAATTAAAATTAAATAATTTATCTCTTAAAATGTCATCTAAATTACAACTCTATTTGGAATGTTTTATTTATTGTGCGATTGTCTAAAAAAAAAAAAATTTAGAATTGAAATACAAATTTGGATGTTTAAAGTTCAATATATCAAAATTCATTAAATAAAAAAAAAACTAAAAGAAGTGATTTAGAGCATGAGATATTATTAATTAATTTTACCTTAAAAAATCTGGTGTGACTGGTCGGAGACCACACAAATTTCTCCTACCTCCGGTAATCGAAAGTTGTGTTCTGGGTTTGTCACACCAGAATTTTAGTGTCGGTGTATATATATTGTAATGTATGTAAGCATTAGATGCTAATTATGAAATGAATGATAGAAATTTTATATAAATATTTTCTTTTTATTTAACGCTCCAAAATAATACAAATATTATCAATATTCTAATTATTATTAAATTTTATAATTATTTTATTTACTTATATTTTTACATTACATTTTTCTATTATAAATTTAATTCAGAACATTAGAAGTCGATCAAGGTCATAAGCCCCCTCCCCGCAACTCAAAGGAGGAGGGACAAGCGTTTGCGCACCCCTCTGAGTGAATCCAAGCGACGCCTCAGACGCAACTCAACCCTTTAACATTCAACATCTCGTATAAATTGTGCACCTAAAAACAAATAATCACATATTAATTTCATTGAAAACATCAAGATAAACTTCAAATCACATTACTCACCTAAGAAATACCTGGCCGTGTTGTCTACCTGGCGTCTCTACACACACACGACCACGGCAATCATCTTCTGACTCCAGGGTACAGACCCCAGTGTCTACACAAATCTTCTTTCAACGGTACCAACAAGATAAGTGCCAACCCTTTTATCCCCATCGCGACCCATTTGTGAAGTGATGTTCTTTTAATTAAATAATTTTCATTAAAAAAAAGCGCTTAACTTTAACTTTAACTTTAACTTTATCATATTTCTAAAAATAAATCGAGCTCGTATAAATTTCTCGTATAAATAACTTTCAATATAATTTTAAGATTAATTATAATATTTCCTTTAAATAAATTATACTACATAATTTCTTAATTACTCCAATTAATTAATTAATTCAATTAACAAAGCGAAGCAGATAAAGATACTCAACCACAATAAAAAATATATTTGAATACTTGTAAACAAACAATTACCTTTTTCTCATTAAACTTCCTAATTTTTTTAAACTAATCTCTTTCTATTTATTTCATTCCTATTGAATATCTCTGAGAATGTTATAAGGTTGTGTGAATAATTAAATGCACACTCACACCCCCAACCAATATAACATAATATGGTGGAGGATGCTGGCGGATTGAGGTGATTTCAAAGAAATCACACACCTTTTCAAGGCCAGCAATTGCTGAATTCATTATAAAAAAAAAAAATCTAAATTAAATCCTTTATCATTTCGATTAAAACTTAAATATATTATACACAAAAAATTTTATAATAAATAAACCAGAGATATTCAATTGCGAATGTTGCAAAATTTAATTAAGTCAAAATTAAATATTTTTTGATTTAATTTTCAAAGCCCAACTTTAAAATTTTCCAAAATTAAAAATAAATAAAATATTTAAAATTTTTTTTTTTAATTAAAAATTCAAGGATCCAAAATAAATTTGTTTAATCTATTTGCGGAAATCAAAAGACAAGCAAATAAATAAATTTTATAGAAATTATTCAAAAAAAAATTAAATAAATAAAAACAAAAACAAATCGCTGTCATTCTGACACTTGTCATTTGTCATTTTGACGTTCCTTGATATTTTCATCATGCATCATCAATATAACCTTCGCAGTACAAATCAACCCTCTCCCTTAGCACAATCTACCGAATTGGAGGGGGAAATTATTGAATCTAGCTCAGAAGTTTCCATAATGGAAAATCTTCCAGCGACTCCTGTTGTGACTGACCGTATAGTTGTTGGTAATATACCAGTAATAAACATTAATGACCCTGATCCACCTATAGGCCTAGTTCAGGACCACGAAACAACTTCAAGTCACAATCCCCCACCTGATCAATTTCAACAATCAATTTTTACACTCCTCCAACAAATGAATTCCTCAATCCAGCAACAGAAGGATAGATTTGATAAATTGGACTCTAGGCTAAATGATATTAATACAAATCTTGAGGCTCGTGTCAATCAACAAGAGCAAGTGCTGCACGTCCTACAAGGAGAAGCAGTTCAATCGCAAGGACGAATTACTAATTTAGAAGAACGAGCTATCAGGTTAGAGAAGAAAGTAACCGAAAATAATCGAAATTTAATTAGTTGTCAATCCACCACACAACAATTACAAATTTATGTGGACAATAGATGGGATAACTTGAAACAAACACTTGTCACTCACACCCAACAAATTGGTAATTTAGAACAAAATTTAACACATAATCAGTCAGTTTTTAAAAATCCCGAGACTTGTATTCAAAATTATTTGGAATCCACCAACATTATTCAAAAACAAGTTAAAGAGACTATCGAAAAACAAAACTTGTCTTTTACGACCATGCCCCTATCTAATATGTCAACAATGTCACTTAGTCATTGCTCCCCGGCTGACATGGCTGTGTTGGCGGGAACAATTTCAAAATTTGCGTATGAACTGCAACTGTCTGGTCCTCATCCAGTTGAATTTATCAAGGCTTTTCGCACCTTGTTGGAAAGCTATCATATCCCACCTTCACAGGGAAAGCCCATGTTTGTTTTCTGCCTAGACGCAGACGCCAAACGGTGGATGATGAATCATCAAGGGCAATTTGAAACAATCGAAGATTGTATAAAAAGCTTTCTGGATCGATATTGGGGTGCTGAGATACAAAACCGGTTCATTTCAGAACACTTATATAGGCAGTTATATAATCCAAGGGGTATATACGCCAATATATTTAAATTAAGATACAACTGGGCACAACATTTGTCAATTCCACTGGAAGAACAATCCTTAGTGAATCTTCTAGTATCAAAATTACCCATAAATATTCAACAACATTTAGTAGGGCAAGAATTAAATTATAATATAATTTATAAGGCCCTAGAGAGGTTAGATCGGATCGCCTCAGCCACCAGTGATGCACACGCGCAACACTCCGGGCCGGCAGCCTCCAGGGCTGAGCCCGCGAAGCCACCCGCTAACTCTCCCCCTTCAGTCAACAGGCCACCTTCTAGTGATTTTCCATCTAATAGAAATGCTAACTATATAGGTCCAGCACCTGG
>JAKCPI010003272.1:0-19742 GCA_023213315.1 Euborellia annulipes
CCCCGAAATTTTTAATTCTTCTGTTTCTTCAAATATTAACATGCTTTTTTGGATTTAAAATTCTTGAATGAATATCTATCAAGGGATTTAAAAGTTTTAATATTTTTTGTGTAATTGCCCCCCCCGAAATTTTTAATTCTTCTGTTTCTTCAAATATTAACATGCTTTTTTGGATTTAAAATTCTTGAATGAATATCTATCAAGGGATTTAAAAGTTTTAATATTTTTTGTGTAATTGCCCCCCCCCCCCCGAAATTTTTAATTCTTCTGTTTCTTCAAATATTAACATGCTTTTTTGGATTTAAAATTCTTGAATGAATATCTATCAAGGGATTTAAAAGTTTTAATATTTTTTGTGTAATTGCCCCCCCCCCCCGAAATTTTTAATTCTTCTGTTTCTTCAAATATTAACATGCTTTTTTGGATTTAAAATTCTTGAATGAATATCTATCAAGGGATTTAAAAGTTTTAATATTTTTTGTGTAATTGCCCCCCCCCCCCGAAATTTTTAATTCTTCTGTTTCTTCAAATATTAACATGCTTTTTTGGATTTAAAATTCTTGAATGAATATCTATCAAGGGATTTAAAAGTTTTAATATTTTTTGTGTAATTGCCCCCCCCCCCCCGAAATTTTTAATTCTTCTGTTTCTTCAAATATTAACATGCTTTTTTGGATTTAAAATTCTTGAATGAATATCTATCAAGGGATTTAAAAGTTTTAATATTTTTTGTGTAATTGCCCCCCCCCCCGAAATTTTTAATTCTTCTGTTTCTTCAAATATTAACATGCTTTTTTGGATTTAAAATTCTTGAATGAATATCTATCAAGGGATTTAAAAGTTTTAATATTTTTTGTGTAATTGCCCCCCCCCCCCCGAAATTTTTAATTCTTCTGTTTCTTCAAATATTAACATGCTTTTTTGGATTTAAAATTCTTGAATGAATATCTATCAAGGGATTTAAAAGTTTTAATATTTTTTGTGTAATTGCCCCCCCCCCCCCCGAAATTTTTAATTCTTCTGTTTCTTCAAATATTAACATGCTTTTTTGGATTTAAAATTCTTGAATGAATATCTATCAAGGGATTTAAAAGTTTTAATATTTTTTGTGTAATTGCCCCCCCCCCCCCGAAATTTTTAATTCTTCTGTTTCTTCAAATATTAACATGCTTTTTTGGATTTAAAATTCTTGAATGAATATCTATCAAGGGATTTAAAAGTTGAAAGATTTTTTGTGTAATTGCCCCCCCCCCCCGAAATTTTTAATTCTTCTGTTTCTTCAAATATTAACATGCTTTTTTGGATTTAAAATTCTTGAATGAATATCTATCAAGGGATTTAAAAGTTTAAATATTTTTTGTGTAATTGCCCCCCCCCCCCCCCCGAAATTTTTAATTCTTCTGTTTCTTCAAATATTAACATGCTTTTTTGGATTTAAAATTCTTGAATGAATATCTATCAAGGGATTTAAAAGTTTTAATATTTTTTGTGTAATTGCCCCCCCCCCCCCCGAAATTTTTAATTCTTCTGTTTCTTCAAATATTAACATGCTTTTTTGGATTTAAAATTCTTGAATGAATATCTATCAAGGGATTTAAAAGTTTTAATATTTTTTGTGTAATTGCCCCCCCCCCCCGAAATTTTTAATTCTTCTGTTTCTTCAAATATTAACATGCTTTTTTGGATTTAAAATTCTTGAATGAATATCTATCAAGGGATTTAAAAGTTTTAATATTTTTTGTGTAATTGCCCCCCCCCCGAAATTTTTAATTCTTCTGTTTCTTCAAATATTAACATGCTTTTTTGGATTTAAAATTCTTGAATGAATATCTATCAAGGGATTTAAAAGTTTTAATATTTTTTGTGTAATTGCCCCCCCCCCCCGAAATTTTTAATTCTTCTGTTTCTTCAAATATTAACATGCTTTTTTGGATTTAAAATTCTTGAATGAATATCTATCAAGGGATTTAAAAGTTTTAATATTTTTTGTGTAATTGCCCCCCCCCCGAAATTTTTAATTCTTCTGTTTCTTCAAATATTAACATGCTTTTTTGGATTTAAAATTCTTGAATGAATATCTATCAAGGGATTTAAAAGTTTAAAGATTTTTTGTGTAATTGCCCCCCCCCCCCCCCGAAATTTTTAATTCTTCTGTTTCTTCAAATATTAACATGCTTTTTTGGATTTAAAATTCTTGAATGAATATCTATCAAGGGATTTAAAAGTTTTAATATTTTTTGTGTAATTGCCCCCCCCCCCCGAAATTTTTAATTCTTCTGTTTCTTCAAATATTAACATGCTTTTTTGGATTTAAAATTCTTGAATGAATATCTATCAAGGGATTTAAAAGTTTAAAGATTTTTTGTGTAATTGCCCCCCCCCCCCCCGAAATTTTTAATTCTTCTGTTTCTTCAAATATTAACATGCTTTTTTGGATTTAAAATTCTTGAATGAATATCTATCAAGGGATTTAAAAGTTTAAATATTTTTTGTGTAATTGCCCCCCCCCCCGAAATTTTTAATTCTTCTGTTTCTTCAAATCTTAACATGCTTTTTTTGATTTAAAATTCTTGAATGAATATCTATCAAGGGATTTAAAAGTTTAAATATTTTTTGTGTAATTGCCCCCCCCCCCCGAAATTTTTAATTCTTCTGTTTCTTCAAATATTAACATGCTTTTTTGGATTTAAAATTCTTTAATGAATATCTATCAAGGGGTTTAAAAGTTTAAAGATTTATTGTGCAATTGCCCCACTCCCGAAATTTTTATTTTAAAATTCTTGATTTTTTTTAATAGGTCCCTGTCCGCCTGATTTCATTTGCATGCCCGTTGGCTCGAATCAGTTTATTAAAGGGAAATTTAGGCTTGCTTCTTGCCCGTAATTTTCTCATGGCCTTCAAAACCCAGAGGCCGGGCAGGGCGAATACTCAAATTTTAAACTTGATTCATTGTATTTCATTTAGGCAAAAATAATATGGGCTTTAAAATTAAGAGAAAAACTACTGATCACGTATCGAGACGCCGCCCGCCAGGGCCAAGTTGAGATGGGCGCGGCTCATGGGTTAAATATTATTGTGAATTCAGGAGATGAAATATTATTATTTTATATCCTACCCTGTATTGATGATAACCTAAAACCACCCCCTGGTAAATTCCCTACCTATTAAAAAACAAATTATGAAAATCCGGCCAGTAGATTCCGGTGTCTATGCGCGTTACAAACAAACAAAACGTCAAACAAACACATTTTGTCTTTTACAGAATAGTATAGACATAGAGAAAGCATAACGATCTCGCTAAAAATACGATGATGCTGATGGAACCTGAATCCAAATTTGTGCGTCCAAAATTATCGGAGAAATTGTTGCCAAGGTTCTAAAATGAAAATATTTACTTCTGATTAATTGGACCCTGTTACGCATTATTGTTTCAAGCGCCAGCTACCGAGTTTTGAGTAAATTAACATTAAAGTTTTTTGTTTTTCATTTGATTGTATATAATTTTTTTTGTCAATTTCGATTAAACATAAATTTTTTAGGACATATTTCATTAAAAAATACTATTAATTATAGCATTTGAAACAATATTCCATGCTTAACTCAATTTTTAATTTTTTTGGCGCTTGACACACTAGTGCATAACAGGGTCCAATTATTCGTAAGCTTCTGATAAACTGAAGTTAAATATAATCTCGAGATGACTAAAAATCTGGTGTGACAGCAGATAGGAGATTTTTATTCTATTGCAAATTGTTGTATTTTTCTTTTAAATTAATTCAACAGATCAAATTTTAATAAATTTGTTTTTTTTTTTTTTTTTTTGTTCTCAGTGACTGCCCAGGATTATATCAGCTTTAGTTCGACTCTTCTTGTTAGCTTAGCCACTGCTTTGGGTGTGATGTTAATCCTGGTGGGCGTTTGCTTGGTGATCATCTGTCGTCGCCATTATCACCATCATCACCATCATGGAGCAGGAGGAGGTGGCACCTCAGCGGGGGCCCTGCCGGTGTACTCAGAGGGTCAGGCGGACCTCTACTGCCGTCTCCTCTTCAAATCCAATTTCCGAATCTCCGCATCATGTTTCAAGTAAGTTTTAAATAAATTCTCTCTGCCTTTATAAATTTCATTATTGTTTTGTGTTGCTATTGTTGATGTCTGATGGTCCACCAATTAAATATTTTAAACTGGGGGCCCTGGCAACGAATTAGACCAACAGCTGTAAATATCATTGCAGTTAAGCAATGCCAAGCGCGGCGAAAATTCAGATGGGTAGTCCCAAGGAATCAGCATGTTGAACATCCCTCGTTTGTCATTGGTATATATCATTTAAATATATATATTAAAAATCCAAAATTTTGAATATGAAATTTAAAATGGATACTTGGATAAAGTATAATTTAAATTATTTTTTTCCCATTCACACTTATTTCACACTCACACTTTCACAGTCTTTTCGGCAACCCAGGCCATTCAAAACTTTGACGATAACCGTTATTTATAATATCTATTGGAGGTCCAGGCATTTCTATTTAAGCCATTTGGTACCTTCATTTTATTAGGTGCGATCGCCTGGACCCAGGTTACGATGCCTTTGATGCCTAGCATCAAGGCGCCAGGGCTGAAGGCGGCGCTATACGAGATTATAATTTTTCCAAGCTGCTTTTAACTTCCATTGGATTTTGGGGTTATCAATATTGAAATTTGTCTATTTAAGAAACAGCTCAAGCAGAAATTTCATCAATTCTCGAAGGTTTATTTTGAAGTTTACAAGGTGGACGTGCAGATTTTTAAATAATTTTAAACAATTATTTTTCAGAAATTTTTAAAAAGAAATTTTAGGTAATTATATATTTTTAATAATATCTGCTCTATTTTTAAAATATTGATTGGAATTGAGAATATTGGCTATTTATAAAATTTCGTATTAAGACAAATATTGTATAAAATAAAATAATGCAATTGGAATAAAATGTTAATGTCCTGTAATTTAAAGTATAATAAAATTTCTGAAAAATAATTGTTTAAAATTATTTAAAAGTCTTCACGTCCATCTTGCAAACTTCAAAGTAAACCTTCGAGAATTGTTGAAATTTGTCACACGAAAGGGGGAGAACAAAATTTTGATTTATTGATATTAAAAAGAGAAGAATTGATCCAATATCATTCCCATAGATCAGAAAATTAATCAAAATTTTGTTTTATTTGTGTCAAGTTTTTTGATTAAAAAATTGGTAGGCCTACTTTACTTAACACATTTTACTTTCTCTTACCTCTATATATATGTTAATATATATAGAGAGAGAAAGTATTGGATTCATGTCAAAAATTCGATGTCGAGATTTTGATGTATCTTCACGTTTCGAGGTCCCCTGAGTCCAAAAAAGTGGTTTTTGCGACATGGTCTGTCTGTCTGTCTGTGAACAAAATATCTCAAGAACGACAAGAGCTAGGAGGTTGAAATTTTATATTTAAGTTAGACACCCCCATGGGACGTGACACGAAGCTTTTGAACAAAATCGGCCAAAGAGTACTAGTACTTTACTGATGTAGTTTTTCAGTTTTTTTCGATTTTCTCAAAATTCGCTCCAACGATTTTTTTTAAAATTCAAAAATCAATTATTTTTTTAGATTCTCTTTAAAATGTATATTCTCATTTTGTGATTGAAATCTTCTGAAGACCACTTTACTCTTGTTCTCCATAGAAAAGATAGGAGAAATGGTTGCCATGGTAACAAAATATAAACATTTTGCCATACTTATAAATTTTACATCTTGAAAATCGAATGTACCATACTGTCGCAAACTAAATACATGTCGACACAAAAAATCTGGTGTGACAAGCACAGTACACAACTTTCGATTACCGAAGGTAAGAGAAAGTTGTGTGCTGTGCGCCAGTCACACCAGATTTTTTCGATAACAACGCAATATTACGGTATGTTAATTACTTTATTTTAAAATAAAAAAATCGGATATAGAATTTCTCTCATATTTTAGCCGAAAAGGTGATAAATTAATGTCAATCATTGAGGATATTACGATGACAAGTTGAGATATAAGTTGTACCTGTGTATGTTAATTAAAGAGGGAGCCAAGAAAGCGAATTCTCTGAATGCTTTACCAATCAGCCTGAGACGTTTCGGTCCCATTAATGGACTGAGAATGGTTCATTTGGTTGATTGGTAAAGCATTCATTCTTTCTTGGCTGCCTCTCCTTAAATTAATTCATATTCTTAATTTTGATATAATTTTCAGTTTGCGGCGGCGGCGTAGGCCCAAATGGAGGTCCGTCAGCTCCACCTCACCACTTGGCTTCTGCAGTGGCTGCAGCGGCTTCAGTCTCCCATCCCCAATTCGGACATGATCCAGACCGGGTTGCCCTTATCGCTTATGCGGACGGCGTACAACTCAGCGAGGTCAGTTCAGTTCCTAAACACATTTTACATTTTTTTTTTTTTTTTTTTTAATCCGAATAGAATAGACATTTTCTGAATGCCAATTGAAATGAAATCTCTTAAAAAAAAAAAAAAATATACAAAAATCAAGAAATAAGTCTCATAAGTATGTCAGTTAAATAGAGTTAAGAGATTTTATATTACATTCAAAATGTCAACAAAAACAAAATGGAATTATTTAAGAAAATTTTAATGATCTTCGCAAAATCTCTTTTTTTTTTCTTAGATAGGAATTTTGCTTTCAGTTTGACTTTTTTTTTTGTTTTCCTTGTTATAATTCTTTATTTTTTTTTTTTACATGAATTGTGTTAGACTTATTAGCAGAAGAGTTCTATATTGAGGGTTTCAGCTACGAGTTCAACTGTTTTCCTTCTTCAAATAAATGGGATTATATTTTTACTTTTTAGTATTTATTTAAAAGGCTTGGGGGATCCAGCTAAACTTTTTGAATTCAACCTCTATCAAAGGACAGAGAGTCTCTCTTCGGTTCTCTCTGTAAAGAAATGTAATTAGAGATGTGGTATCGAAATAAAGTGTCGTCAGTTTAATTTGTACTGTACTTATATCGGAAGAAAAGTATCGATATCAGAAAATATCGAGTATTTTTTTTTTCAAGTTTTATCAGCATCTTATACTTTTTACTTTCTCTTACCTCTATATACAGCGGCGTAACCAGCCTTTGAGGGCGGGGGGGGGGGCGAAGCTCAACTAGGGCGCCGATTTTCCAGGGGGCTCCGCCCCCTGGACCCCTTGCTCGCCTTCGGCGAGCAATTGCCCGCCTTCGGCGGGCAAATTTCTTGCATCCTGTAATTTCCTCAGCGAATTTGTGAAACAAATGAATTTGTTTATATTTACATGTTTTTTAATGACACCTGTATGATTTTGTTTTGATTTTTCTTTGCTTTTACGAAAAATGTCGTTTTCTTCTGTGATTATTTCAAAAACTATTCAGTTTTCGGGAAAATATCAAAGAATAAAAACTTTTAAAATTGAGTATTTTATTTCGACGGGCATGCAAATGAAATTTTATTTAAAAATTCCTAGACATTCGTTCATTCATTCACTAAATCTCGGGCGGGAATGGGCGGGTTTGAAAAAATTCCGGGCGGGCTCGGGCGGGCCTGAAGAATGGTAAAAGCCCTTTCATTTTGAGAAAATCGAAAAAAACTGAAAAACTACATCAGTAAAATACTAGTACTTTTTGGCCGATTTTGATTAAAAGCTTATTTTCACGGTCCCGGGCGGTGTTTAACTTAAATATAACATTTCAGTCTCATAGCTCAATTCCTTCATGCTTAAAAAAATTTTGAATTCCAAAAAATTAAATATTAAGGCTTATACGAATCCTGAGTAAATCTCCACAGCCTTAAAACATCAAATTAAGGCTTATATATTGCAAAACAAAAAAAAAATTTAATTATAAAGCCTCTATATACGTTATTTATTATTTTTTGGAATTAAATTCATTTAAAATAGTAGAATTCAAGTTGTAATATAATTTTAAAAGAAAACAATCAATTTTTTAAGACCATCGATGAAAAGAATATGATAAAATCACATACGCTGGGCTATATTTTAGAGGCCGTAGGGCGCCTATGCCGGTTCCGGGGGCGCCAAAGGCTCGATGCGCCTGGGGCGGGGGGCTCGAGCCCCCCCTCGCCCCCCCTGGTTACGCCACTGTCTATATATGTTAATATATAGATAGAGAAAGTATTGGATTCATGTTAAAAATTCGATGTCGCGATTTTGATGGATATACACGTTTTGAGGTCCCCTGAGTCCAAAAAAGTGATTTTCGCGACATGGTCTGTGTTCAATTTTAAGCATGAAGGAATTGAGCTATGAGGCTGAATTTTTATTTTTAATATTTTATATATAACACCCCCCGGCAGCGTGAAAATAAGCTTTTAAACAAAATCGGCCAAAAAGTACTAGTACTTTATTGATGTACTTTTTTTCGATTTTCTCAAAATTCGCTCCAACGATTTTGATTAAAATTCAAAAATGTTAAAAATATTTTCTTAGAAATTTAAGAGAAGTGGGGAACTAATGCCAGCACGAGCGAACGTTACAAATTAAATTGAAGTGAGAGGCGTCCACTATCTGCTGGTTTTATTCTCCGGTTCCTTCTATATATATTTGATCCAGCAAAAGTTCTAATTGTAATATTTTTATTTATTTAATTTTTTTTTTTTTTAAACACTCACACTTTTTTCTCATTCACACACGCATACACACAGTCTTTTCGGCAACTTAGGCCATTTAAGACTTTTACGATATCCGTTATAGAGATTAAGATTTGATATCCAAATGGCTTAAATAAAATCATCGGACTGCCTGGGGTCCGAACCCGCGACTTTTGGTATCCGAGGTTAGCACGCTAACCTCTACACCAAACCCCGAGGGCATTTATTTAATTAACAAATTGTTGAAAAGTACAGATTATTATATTCCTATAATACAATGTGATAATACAAAATAAACATATATAATTAGATATTACTTCATGTACCCGAAAAAGATGTAAGGGGTGCCGCCGGGAGTCGAACCACGGATCCACCGATTTGCGCTCAGTGTGCCCTTTCGCGGCTTATCTACGCGATATATATAATATCTTAAATATATTTATAAAAATAAACTATTCTAACAGAGTTGCATGCCCTGTGTACCCGAAAAGCCTCCTCCTCCCTTTTCCTATTTTTCATTTTTACGAATTACAATAAAATCTTCAGAAATTTTTATTTAAAATTGATTTATACTTTTTAAATTATTTTCAAAACGTCATAACATTAAATGATTTATTCTATAGTTAAAAAAAGTATTTTTTTCTTCCCAATTTTAAGACCATTAATATTCTTCCTCTTTTTACTAAATTAACGGCGTTATAAGGAAAAATGACATCTTGTATTAATTATTATTGGTTGATTTGGAGAAAAAAAAATAAAATAAAAAGTGTGTTTTAAGTGAAAATCAACAATTTCCCTGACCTGAACACACGTCACACACTCTTGTCTAATATTAACTGCCATTTAGAATTTATGAGGCACAAACAACAACAACAACAACATGTAATTCATTGACTTTACCTATAATTGCAAAGTATTGACGCATAAATTTCTTTGGCGCGCGCCAAACTGCGACAAGTAAATACTTAAACATTTGAGTTATGACTTTTTTTTTTTCAAAATTCTTAAATAGGAAAAAGATGAATTTTTTTTTTATTTATTTGAATGTTTTTTTTTTCTTTTTCTCCTTGAGAGATGATGATGATGGATGTTGGTGATTATTTTCTAAAGAATTGATGCAAAAAATATAACTATTCCAAACCGCAATGGTATAATATTTTATATATAGATCGATATTTCTAAATATATCAATCCTTTTCAAAGCGATGTGCCGCAATCTAATGATTGGGCTGGGAGAACGATGGAAAGTGAGTGAGTGTTCCGCAAAAAAAAAATAGAGATTTATTACAAAATAATTATTATTAGAGCTTTTTACATGTTGATGGCGCTTTGCTTCTTTGCTTTTTGATAATCGCATCTCTGAAGATGTAAGCCAAGGGAAATGAGTTTCTTTTCTTATTCTTATTTAAAAATATATTAAGGTGCGCGTCTCGGGGTTATAATTTTAGGAGATTTCATTCCCATTCAATCCGATTGGAAAAAATAAAGCACAGAGAGCTCTTCTCGTACACAAAAAGATCCCTTTGTCAATATTGTTCAAATATTTTATACATGCCATAACAAAATCCATGTGTGCTTTTTAACAATCTTTGGTCCCGAAGAAGGACGCGATTGGCGTCCGAAACGTCGAGCAAAAGAAATTAATATAGTTTTTTTATTCTCCTGGCTGCAGATCTACCTTCCTTAAGTTTAATAAATAACAGCTATTTTACACTTTTATTTATGTAATTGATTGTTCTATCCAGTAGCGTAACGTACACCCCCGCAAACCCCGCGTGGGGGGACCCACGGGCCGGGCCGCTCTAAAAAACTGTATCTCCTCAGGGCTCCGATAAAAAACGAAAAAAATTTAAAGAAAATTTGTCTTTGAAAGAGCCCGGGGCCCTCAGGGCTCCGGTAAAACAGAAAAATTTAGATAAAAAAAAAAAAAAAAATTAAGAATATCAATCAAATTTTTCAAATTTTTCTTGAAAAAATAATTAAAATTTGTCGTGGAAAGGACACAAGCAAGGTACATGAAAATGATAATGGGGGTCCTGAAGACAACGCCCGACTATATATGGAGGATGGAGTTAGGCAGAACAAAGGTGAAAACGGTGATCTTGAAGAAAATGTTGAGATATGTGAACAGAATTCTCAACATGGAGGAAAAAAGACTCCCAAGAGAGTGCCCCAAGGAAATACTGAGGGGCGAAGAAAATAGGAATGGCACAAAATGGGGACGGGGAAATGAGAAAGAGATTGGAGGGATTGGGAAGAAGCATGGATTGGCTTAAGGAAGAGGAACCGCAAATAATAAGAAAGATGGAAGAAATAATAAGAACAGAGATGGAAGAAACAATACAGAGGGACTGGACGAAAATAGACAACTCCAGATACTGTCCGTACTATAAGGAAATAAAAGACAACATATTAAGGGAAGGATATTGGGCGACGGAAGAGCGATAGGAGAGAAGATGAGGGGATGGTGGAGGAGGTTGAAGAAGCCGGGGAGTGAAGAGATGCTGGAATTAATCAGAAAGATCGACAAGGAAGAAGAAGGAAGAGAAGGAAACAAAACAAAGTAGAGAACTAAACTAATGTAAATAATGTAGCTCAAAGCCAAAAAGATATGAGCAAAGCATGTACAAGTACAATGTAAATAAATAAAATAAATAAATAAAAATAAATTAAAATTTGTCTTAGAAAAAGCCCGGGCCTCCTCAGGGTTCAGGGATATACGGTATTTAAAAAATATTTTTTGTAAGGTCTAATAATGGGGCCCGAAATTAAGTTTGCGAGGGGTCCAGCTAAAAAACCTTACGACACTGTATCTATCTATTAAATGTTCTTTTACATCATTTGTAGCCCTGAAGATAGTCCCATATGTGACCGAAACGTCGCCCCTGGTTTATTAATAAATTGAAATAGAACTAGCTGCCTGCCCTCTCATTCATTCTACTCATGGGCGTACCCAGGATCAAATCTAGGGGGGGGGCATGGTCAGATCATGGTCGTCCAGGGGGGGCAGATCATGGTCGTCCAGATTGTGACATATGTAGCTATTTTTTATATAGAGGGGTAAAGCCTTCGAATTAAAGGCCTAAAAACCCTCGAGTCCTAACAAAAAGAATCATTCCCCGTCGCTATCCACCAATTTTGTTTCGTTTCATCACTTTATAAACATTTAATTTTTTTTTTTGTTGCTTCTATGGGGGGGGGGGGCAGCTGATTCTACTTATTTGATTATCAACACACACACTCAAATAAATCCTTTAATCAATAATTAAATAATTTTTTTTTTAAATAATCCTTTTCCAAAGGAATTTGGATTTAAATTTAAATTGAAAATAATCGCAAATGCATTTATTTATTTACATATACATAAATCTTCATCTTTTTTCCCTTCTTAACTTATTCCTTGAATCTTTCTTTTCCTGTTCTCATTCTTTAATTTCAAAATTCCAATTTATATTTTTTAGCTCACACAAACACACACACATAAATAAATGCAAATTTCTTACGATTTATTTTAAAATTTCGAAAGTCTCCAATAAAAATGATTAATTCTATAATATAAAATTAGTATAAAATGATTTGATTAAGTTATAAATTAGAAAAATATTTAAATTAGAAAATGGGATGTTGTTAACAGGCGTTCATATTAAAAAAAAAAGAACGTCTATTGAATGAAATTTAAATAATAAAATAGATGTCATCTAACTATATACTGTCATCGTTATTCGTTCTTCTAGCTGGCTGGCAGACTCTATCTCGTTATCTAATATCCTCCAGTCAATGCCTGCCTCTACAGTCTTCACCTGACATCTTTATACGCATCGATATTCCTCTTTTAATTTCTAAAATAATCCACTTGTATTTATTTTGACTGTCATAGTGCCAATAATAATAATCATTCATAACACTTGGCCTTAGGCGCGCGGTGAGGCATAAACTTCATTTTGAACGGCTCTCTGTTCATCCACTTGCGAGATTAATCAATTTTATGCTCCATCTCCTCTAAACATGTACACGCGTTGTGCATTAATGCTTCATATAGAGAAGAAGAAAAAAATAAACTCCCTTAACGAGAGAAAAACACATAAACATTGTGCTTTTTTTTTCCTGTATTTTTCAGGGCGTTGGCTATTTAGATTATTTTCTCCAGAAGAGTCGTAATGTGCCTTCTCATTGATGGTGTCTTAAATTCATTTTTTTTTTTTTGTTATAAAATTTATATCCTTGATTCTAACAAAGAAATGCTTTCTTACACAATATTCTATATTTAGAGGATGAGTTATTCTTTAAATTTTGGTGTAACAATACAACGTTTTTTAATTTTTTTTTTTTAATGATAATTTACAAAGAGAATTGAAAAAGTTTTAGTAAAAAAGGTTCGTTTGGACCCCCCAAAAGTCAATATGATTTAAAAATATGTGGAGGAAGAATATAAATGCGGAGAAATATAAAAATAGGTCACTAATTTTTTATTTGGACCCTGTTATGCATTAGTGTGTCAAGCGCCAAAAAATTCAAAATTGAGTTAAGCACGAAATATTTTCAAATTGTTTCACATGCTATAATTAATATAGTAGGGGAGCCCAAGAGGGGATTTCGTAAGTGGCTCGAGCTCGGCAGATTAATATTAGGGGAGAATCTTTTGTACTATGTTAAGTACTTTTACCAAGTATGGTCCCTCAATATAGTGTCGAACGTCTAGGGCAGTCGATCAGATTAGTAAAAAAATCGATCCTCAAAAAACTCGAGCGCGTCAGATTTAAACAAAATAAGTTAATTACATGCAGAAAACATAATCCCTTCAATAATCTGACGATTTGAGCGTGGCCTAAAAATTTGAGCGAATCACCAATCTGCAAAAAAAAAATCGATACCTTGAAATGTTCGAACGCAAATGTAGTTTTTTTTATTTCAAAGAAAATAGTTTAAAATTTATAGAAATACCATAATCTGCCGATTATCGTAAGCCGAAGCATCAAAAACTATCCCAAGAGTGTAGTATGTACAACTATTGAGAATAATGAATTTTCCGCTCAACGCCTCTCTTCCTTTGCTTTTTCTCACTCTTCTTCTACGTCTTAAGGTAGACTTTGGGTTGGCGGGAGGGCGGACGCGGGCACCCGCGACAATGACGTCATGCCACAACTTCTCGTCCGTTGAGGGTCTTTCGCTATGGCGGTCAGAATTGCGCGCCTATCTTTATATATATAATTCTTCTGTACGTGTGTATGTGACTAAACTCCTCCTAAACGACTGAACCGATTTTGATGAAATTTTCTGTGTATGTTTGTGAGAATCCCGGACAGGTTTTGTTTCACAAATAACAATAAGTTAATGAGTAATTAACCGTTAAAAAAAGAAAAAATAAAAATTAGGAGAAATGGTTGCCATGATAACAAAATATAAATATTTACCCATGTTTACGATTTTTTTTATTTATTTACATTTTGAATTCTAAAATATCGGCGTTAATTTTTTGTCTGTGTACCGGGAGAGTCCCGGAAAGGATATGATTCACAAAAAATCTTAAATTCATGAATAATTAACCGTTAAAATAAACTCTATATATAAAAATGAAAAGGGAAAATGTATGTACCGGTATGTATATAAGTAGGCGAGCAAGTGGGTCCAGGGGGCGCAGCCCCGGCTAGACGGAAAGCCCCGCCGAAGGCGGGGCTTTGCGTCTAGTATAAATATATTTATTTATTTATAATTTTCGCGTCAATGATTATCAGTTATAATCTTTTTATAATTCATTGTATTACATTTTGAATATATTGTTGTTAAAAAAAATTGATAGGTCTATAATCTAAAAAATTGTTTTCATTTTTTTTAAATTATTTATTTAAGGCTTTTTTAGGCATTTAGTTTTTTAAATAAAATTCTATAATGAAGAGTTTTCTGTAAATATTTTGCATTATCTTACCAATATTTCATGATTATAATTGAAATAAATTCTGTTTCCCGCCCGCGGACGATGGCTGACTGAGAATTTTTCAGCAGAAGAGCGATTAATCGTCAGATTAAAAAATTCCTTTACAAAATCGTCAGATTAAGAGTTTACACCATTAAAACATCGAGCTGAACCTCCCTGTATAAAATTCTGACGCGCTCGAGCATTTCGATGTCACGATTTTTTTTTGACATGTTTAAATATCGATATAAACTTTTCGACACGTCCAAATCGTCAGTCTTTATTATGGGACACTTTTTATAGTTAAATTAACCCCCCTTATGAATTTCTGACACGCTCGAGGAAAAACATTTTTTCCCCAATTTCTACCTCGAATTACAGCTAACTTCCACTAGCTATTCGTCAGATTAATATCTCTCTGGAAACAGGAGTTGGTAGACACTACACGGTATCAAAGACTGACGCGCTCGAGTATTTCGATGTAACGATTTTTTTTACATTTTTAGAAATTTATACACGCTAGCCCCACCACTAAACAGCTTTACATCAGATAAACTTTTTGTTTATTAGCATATAATCTTCGCGATCCAATAGGTCTTCAAAGCGCTCGAGCAAAAACACATTTAGCACTCTGGGCTCCCCTACTAATAGTATTTTTTGATGAAATATGCCATAAAAAAATTTATATTTAATGTTACTTGCACAAGTGACAAAAAAAAAATTATATATAATCCAATGAAAACAAAAAACTTTAATGTTAATTTTCTCAAAACTCGGTGCCTGGCGCTTGACACACTTATGCGTAACAGGGTCCATTTATTTTAAATTCTTTTCGGCATCTACCCAGATAGCACAGTACGTCTTATGTACGTACATAAGACGTACTGTGCTATCTGGGTAAGATCATTTAGGCCCTAACTCTATATATTTATTTATTTTTTTTAGTCATTTCGGCTGCAGAGGCCATTTGACTTAAATAAATATTTATTATTTATTTAGATATTATTTAGATACATGTATCGTCCCGATTTTCAGCACCACTTGGAGTTGCTTAACAACATTGATCTTGGTGGCTGTTGTTCCTTCTTCTTGCCAGGCCCGCCGCCCCCCTTTATTTAGGAATATAAAGATGAGACTACCCTAGTAAGGAATATGAACAGTGCAATAGTACAATGGTTCCCAAAAAATTTTTTTCAAGGACCACCTGTTGGAAACTATTGCACTAGTAAAAGAAAATCTAGTACTTTTTGGCCGATTTTGTCCAAAAGCTTCTCTCAAGGGTGTGTCTAACTTGAATATAAAATTTAACCTCCCAACTTGACCCCGGGCTTGGTGTAGTTGGTAGCGTGCCTACCTCGTATACCGAACGTGACCCCAGGCAGTCCGATGATTTTATTTGGATACCAAATGGCTTAAATAGAAATGCCTGGACCCCCAATAGATAATAACGCTTATCGTTTATATGGCCTAAGTTGCCAAAAAGACTGTGTGAATTTGTGTATGAGTGTGAATAAGAAAAAATTGTGAATGTTTAAAAAAAAAAAATAAAAATAAAAACCTCCCAACTCTTTTCGTATTTGAGATATTTTGTTTTCAGGGAACCCCAAAACGTGTATATCCATCAAAATCTCGACATTGAATTTTTGACATGAATCCAATACGGTACTTTCTCTTCTGTATACTGTATAAATTACATATAGCTATACATAGGTAAGAGAAAGTAAAAATTATTCGTTTTTTTTTTTTTTTTTCATTTAATATTTGTAGACGTTTCTATTCTTCTCTTGTTCCTTCATCACGACATTGTTTCTATCTTTTATTTTATTTATTTATTTTTTTAATTGAGGTGGATAGCTGATAATATAATTATAGGTTCAGGAAATCCCAAAGGAGCAACGCAGCTAGTCGTTTTTTAAATTTATATTTAACATAAGTGTCAGGGCATACGTTTCGGTCACATATAGGACCATCATCAGGGCCAAGCCATTGTCAATTTATTGATCCGCTTGGTCATATTGGCCAAAAGAAATTATTAATAATACAACAACTCCAATGACCAAATTGTCAGATATAGTGTGTTATTATGGACTGAGAGTGAGTTAATGAAAATATTTCTTTTAAGTACAGTTAAATAATAGATTTCTTTATTATTTTTGTTATTTTTAACCAGAAAATCTTATTAGAATTTAATTGTAAAGAAATATTTTCATTAACTCACTCTCAGTCCATAATAACACACTATATCTGACAATTTGGTCATTGGATTTGTTGTATTAATAATTTCTTTGGCCGATATGACCAAGTGGATCAATAAATTGACAATGGCTTGGCCCTGATGATGGTCCTATATGTGACCGAAACATTGGCATGTTAAATATAAATTGAAAAAAGTAAAAACGACTAGCTGCGTTGCTCATTTGGGATATCCTGAACCTTTTATTTATTTTTTTTCCTCCTTTAGTGTTTTTTTCATACAATATTTCATTAAAATTCTTTTTTTTAGAAATTTATAAAATGCAGTAAGAAACTCTATAGCCAAAAAAGGGACCGATGGAAATAGGTTTATTATCTTTTTTTCTCTCTCTCTCTTCCTTGTAAATTATTCACTCTCTTTTAATGATTCTTGACGAATAAACTCAAATAACTATTAAAATTCTGCTTGTTTTATTTTCCAGACTCTTTTGCCGAGCTACGAAGAGGCTGTTCGTGAAAGAGCCTCTGGACTAATGCAAACACCTGCGCCCACTTATCAGTCAGGCATGTTCGGCCTCGGTGGTGGTGGCGGTCTTTTGGCGTCAGTACGATCTCAACGTGGTGGTCCTGGAGGATCTGGTGGACCTCAATGGACCCAATTGAGCAACAACGGAAGCAGCAACGGGAGTATTGGCCGAGCAAGACAACGACCCCCCGGGGGACAACCCACCGTCAATATCACCGACTTTGGACATGTGACTCGCCAGTCCTCCAGGTAAGCCAGCCAGCCAGCCAGCGAGCCCCTTTTATGACACCTATAAATTCCATTGCCTTTTATTTTTTATTTATTTAGTGTTGGAGAATATTAGGCCCAAATGATACAACAAAACCTAAGATCACCTGCTGGGTGCAACTCTACCACTGACAAGTGCATATATAAATTATATTAATGTGACTCCCAAAAAATTACTTTTTTTTTTTTATTAAGTACCATTTTCATTGCTATAATAAAAGAATGGGCTTTACATAAAATGTGGATTTTATTATCTTTAAAAAAAATTATAATTAACATAATTTATGAATTATTAGTGGACTCCCCTAAACGAAATTAGAGTTACTTTTTAAAAAATAAATAATAAAACTGATGTGGCAATCACAAAAACAATCGCGTGTGCCTACAGGCTAATCTCGAGACATCTTTTTATTCAATTAACAGCCAACAGCCGAATTAAGGAAAAGAAAAAGATAAGATATGACAATAATGAAGAATATGGCTGTTTAACTTGATAAGGATAGCGGGGCAGCCAAGAAAAATTAAATACAATCAATTTCTATCAGATTGACTTTATTTGTCGACGTTTCGGACGCCAGTCGTGCCCTTTCTTGATACTTGACCTTGTCCTAATGAAGGGCGCGACTGGCGTCCGAAACGTCGACAATCAAAGAAAGAAAATCTGTTAGAAATTGATTATTTAATTTTTCTTGGCTGCCCCCCCCTATCCTTATCGATATGAAAATAAATTATTAGAGATCTCTAAGATGAGAAGAATACTTATTTCTTTTCTTTTATGCTTTCTTTGATCCGGGTAGAAAATCACGGAAAAAATTTAAAGGAATTTGATGAGATTTTTCGATTTAGGACTCGACTAGAGTTTTTAATAAATCTTTGAACTTTATAACCACGTGTTTTTTATTTAATTTTTACTTTTTTTTTAACACCCACACTTTTTTTCCCATTCACACTCACATACACACAGTCTTTTCGCCAACTTAGGCCATATAAGGCTATTTGATAACGGTTATTTATGAATAACCCTGGTCGTACACGAGGACATTTTTTAAGCAATTTCTGGCGACATTTCTGGCTCCATAAAAATGTCTTCGTGTATGACAGCAAAAATGGAATTGGAATTGGAATTGGCTTGAAAAAAAATGTTTGTTCTATTTTTTCGGGCCAAATCGGCGCAATCAGAATGCGCACAAACGCAAACGCGTCGAAAATGGCCGTTTGAAGACATTTCTCGGTCAAGAAAAATGTCTCCGTGTATGACGAAAAGTTGTCTGATCGCGCCAGAAAAATAGCCCGTGTTCTATTTTTTGGGCCAATTCGACGCAAAGAGGGTGCGCAGTAAATCGACCATATCTGGCAACACCGCTTTTTGGAAATTTGTTGTCATCATAACCTAGAATTTTTCACTTTTTGACAGCAGTTGACAGATCTTTAAAATAATTATATTGTCAAATTATCACAAAAATATAAAATATATAGACACACCTCATTTGGAAAATAAAATTAAGGTAAGAATTAATTATTAAATTAAATTATTATTAAATTCCATTATTATTTATTTAAATTTTCACTTGGAATATAATAATTAATAAAAATATATTTTTTTGCAGTTCTTTTTGGAAATTATAGTTTATAATAAAAGAAGAGCAATATCTAGATTATATATTTATATTAATATTATTATACACGTACAAGGTAAATGAATACTTTGTTTTAAATAACTATTATTTATTTAAATTTTCATTTGGAATATAATCTTTGATAATAACTAAAATATTTATTTTAGATGAATTTGAACAAACATTTATGATTTAAATTTATATTGTGGAAGTGTTTTTTATGATGAACTGAGATGTTGATAGTTAATAAAATAAAACACGGTAGTTTTTTGGTTGCAGGTTTATTTTCGACTGAACATTCAGTTCAGATGGTTATAAACCATAATCATCAGGCTTGGAAATCACAATCAAGTTATATTTTGTATAATATTAATATATGAATGCATTCATTTCTTTATATTTTAGTTTTATGATTAACAAAATTTTAAATAAATAAAATTTTCATTGTGCATATAATATTTATTATTTATCTAAAGAAACCAAAAATCCTTTGTATAGATATTAAAAAACAATTCTTAGCTTATTTTTTTCAAAAAGAGGTATGTCTATATATTATTTTTATTAATAAATATATATTTCTATATATAC
>JAKCPI010003273.1:0-79501 GCA_023213315.1 Euborellia annulipes
ATAACATTCACATCAAGTGTTTTTTACAGGAGGAAATATTTTCGCTGAAAGATAATTTAAGTCAAGACATTTTCGTGTTTTTTTTTTTTCTTAATTAATGATAGAATTGACTTTGGGGTTCTTTACGTTTCTTCACAATATAAGTTTAATATACTCTGTAGCCTAAAAAAAGAAACAACTTGAGGTAGGTGACTCTAGTGTCGTCTACATACATATATGTAGACCCGACTAAATAAAATTTAACATCGTGGCTAAATTACCGAGGGTTGGAGGCCAAAAAAATACTACGACTAAAATAATTTGACTAACATTACAATTTTAATTCATAAAATTGAATGAAAAATAAAATTATTAATAAAGAAAAATAAACTATCAGCGACCAGAAATCACAATTTTCATCTTATAGTGTAGACAAAGTCGTTCCTGGAGGGCGTGCACTCCGTGCCAATCCCAAAGAGGCCAAAAAGTTCCGAGGGTCCAAACCCAAAGGCCGGTGAAGATACAATTTTGCATGGTATCACTAAAACACCAGTGACCGATGTAGATGAGAGGCAAAAGGATGCCCCCAGCCATTAGCGTCCCTGGGCGGCCAAAGAGCTTTGCCAGGGGCAGGACGACGAAGGAAGCTACCCGGTGTGGCGATAAAGCTACAGGAAAAATTTAAATCATTTTGCTCAAGTTTTTTTAAATTTTTGAAATTATTTTTTAAAACCATTTACACCTCAACACAAAAAATCTGGTGCAGAGCAAAGGACACAACTTTCGAATATTGAATTTAAGAGAAAGTTATGTACTTTGGGACTAGTCAACTTGATTTTTGAATTCAGGGGATTATTACTTTCTCTTACCTCAAAAATCAATTGTTTTTTATATCAAAATTGTGTGAAGACAACTTTACTCTTATACTTCATAGGAAAGAAAGGAGAAATGGTTACCATATAAATATAATTTTACATCTTGAATTCTAATATATCGGCGGAAACTAAATATATGTCGACACAAAAAATCTGGTGGCACAAGCACAGAACTTTCGATTACCGAAGGTAATAGAAAGATAGATTTTAATTTTTTATTACACCTTCCCAAAAATGACCTGGCACGGAGGCGACAACATCCCCAGGAACGGCCCTGAGTAGATCCACTAAAACATAAATTACTCTATCATCTTCGTTTATATTATTTGACTGTTTCTCAAACTCAAATGGCTTTTTCGTCCAACGTGAAAGGAATACCAAAAAAAAGTAGAAACAAAACAACAAACAAAAATAATGTTAGAAGTGTTTTTTTTTTTATTTAAATCTTGGAAACAAATTGCAGCCAAGACAAAAATAAAATTTGCACAAAAGGGGGTATATAAAATTAGATGAGAATATCATCAAGTGTAAAGACCTGAATGGAGGAACATGAGGAGGGAGAGTTGGACATGGCCTATCAACATTTTAGAATAAACTGATGTTTTTTGGCTGTGGAAATTTACTCAGGATTCGCAGGGACTTTGCAGCCAGGAGATTAAATAAAAAAATCTTTTATTTAATTTTTATTTGCCGACGTTTCGACTTCATCAGGGCAATTGCAATGTATAATTGAGACTAATATTTGCCCTGATGAAGGTCGTGATTGGCGACCGAAACGTCGGCAAATAAAAAATTAAATAAAATATATTTTTTTTTAATTTAATCTCCTGGCTGCAAAGTCCCTGCGAATTTAGAATAAACGTTGGTGTTAAAATTTTTGCTTATAGGATAGAGATGTTAAAATTAATTAACGCTGATTTCAAAATTTTAAGATGAATTTAATTTTTCAATTATATTGACACCACATTTATTTGTAGACAATGAAATCATAAATTAAAAGTGGAGGTGTTATTTAAAAAAAAAAATACCTCTTTGCATAATTTATTAATTGCTAATTTCGTTAAATAAATAATTAATGAGCAATTAGTTAAAAAAAAAAAAAAAGAAGGCGGAGTCTTTTTGATACATTTCAAGTTTTTATCTCTTTCTGGCAATAAAATAAAATAAAATAATATTACTAATCATGCAATAGTGTGTGTATGCAACATGTGTGTGGGTGTTGAATGGACTATTTGCCTGTTCATGTGGATCGAAATCGAAAATCAATCGAGAGTGAGAAAAATTCAATTCCCACAGAGATGAGGATGCTCCAGAAATTTTCCAGTTAGGTTTTTAGCAAAAATTATTTATTCTCAATTGATGAGTCCTCGATTGGAATGCAGAAATCTCTTCTTTTTTTTTTTTTTTTTGTTCTTTTGAGTGGTTTATAAGCTAAAAATGTGGTTTTGATGCATTTTTACTTTCTCTTAGCCTATATATGAAATATATAGGAGAGAAAGTATTGCGATCATGTCAAAAATTCGATGTCGAGATTTTGATGGATATACATGTTTTGAGGTCCCCTGAGTCCAAAAAAGTGGGTCCCGCAAATTGGTCTGTGTGTATGTATGTGTGTGTGTGTATGTGTGTCTGTGTGTGTGTCTGTGTGTGTGGACAGATTTTTAGCATGAAGGAGTTGAGCTAGCGGATTGAAATTTTATATTTAACTTAGGTACCTTTGAAGAATCTCAAAATAAGCTTTTGAACAAAATCGGCCAAAAAGTACTAGTACTTTACTGATGTACTTTTTCAGTTTTTTTCGATTTTCTCAAAATTCCCTCCAAGGATTTTTTTTAAAATTCATAAATGAACTATTTTTTAGATGCTCTTTAAAATGTATATTCTCATTTTGCCGTTGAAATCTTCTGAAGACCACTTTACTCTTGTTCTTCATAGGAAAGATAGAAATGGTTGCCATGGTTTTAGAATGATTTCAAGTATTAAGATATGCTACCAAATGATCTATTAATATAAGATATTGCCAGGAGGCCCTAGACATCTTAAGACCTTGACTAAAATTTTCGAAACTTGGTGATAATAATTAGAATAATGGGATCAAGTCATAAATTTAAATCTTTTTCTTTTTATTAGATTAAAAATCAATTATTATTTAAATTCCCATTTTTTTTTACTTTCTCTTAGCCTATATATTTTAAATTTATTTGTGTCTTTAATTGTTTCAAAGAAAACATATATGTCTCTCTCTCACTTGCAAACATTATCGTCTCTCTCTAGCCTTGGTCTCTCTCTACTCTTTTTAAATTCCCTTTCCACCTTATCTTCGCATAGGCCTAATGTTAATTTCCTATAGGGATTTGTATGTTAATTTCGATTCAAAAGGGGGTCCCCTTTAGAACTTTTTACGCATTTAAAATTTTTTTTTCCAATTCTTATGAAATTTTGTATTTATTTACGATTCTATATTGTGTATAAAATGTCCAAATATGAGATTAAAATTTTTAAAAATAACCATAGTTTATTTGAAGCAGTCAACATTTAAAATGCAAGTTTGAAACTAAGGTGCTATCGGAAACTAAATATATCTCGACACAAAAATCTGGTGTGACCAACACAGTGCGCAACTTTCTCTTACCGAAGGGTAAGAGAAAGTTGTGTGCTGTGCGCCAGTCACACCAGATTTTTTTTCATTATTAAATAAAATTGACAGCAAAGCGAGAGATAATCTTGATTGATAGGCAAAATATGAATAAATTTAAAATTTAAAATAAACAAATGGGTGTTAAAAAGTAAAAAAAAGCGTTAAAAAATGCTATTCTCTAAACAAAGTTTTAACAGCGACGTTAACATGTTGCTTTTATTTCAAAGATATCAAAATCATAACCTTACTTTTTAGGTTAAGGACGCTATTTTTATTTTAAATACGACACGACTTTAAAATATTAAAGCCACCCCCTAGACATGGCTTTAATTTTTAACACAATTTACTAAATGTTAACGCTTTGGCTTTAAATTTTTGTTTACAGAATAGCTATTTGTGGCAAGGAAGTGATTTTGAATAGCATTTTTTTAACGCTTACTTTACTTTTTAACACCCATTTGTTTATTTTAAATTTTAACGTCTGTTTTTAGAGAATAAACCTGTTTATGTGTTAAAAATAACAAAAGTGATCAAATTCGACAAAAATCTTCTGATTAACATAGGCCGTAAAAGCAAGCCACAAGGGCCGAGATTGAAGCCTTGATGTTAGGCAACCAAAGTCGCCATAAGAGGCGTAGCCTTTCCCCTTAAGTTGCATTTAAAAAATCTGGTATGACTGGCCGCACAGCACACAACTTTCTCTTACCTAAGTTAATCGAAAGTTGTGTTCTGTGCTTGTCACACCAGATTTTCTGTGTCAACATATATTTAGTTTCCGCCAATATATTAGAATTCAAGATGTAAAATTTATAAGGCCCTCGGGCTTGGCGTAGTTGGTAGCGGACTTGCCTTGTATACCAGGGTCGAGGGTTCGGACCCCAGGCAGTCCGATGATTTTATTTAAGCCATTTGGATACCAAATGGCTTAAATAAGAATGCCTGGACCCCATTATATATATTTTCATAATAACAGGTAATGTATAAAGTCTTAAATGGCCGAAATAGCCGAAAAGACTGTGTGTATATGAGTTTGAATGGGAAAAAATGTTTAAAAAAAAAAAAAAAAAAAAATTATAAGTATGGGAAAATACATGTATTTATATTCTGTTACCATGGCAATTATTTTTCCTATCTTCCCTATGAAGTACAAGAGTAAAGTTGGCTTCAAACAATTCTGAGAGCAAAATAAGAATACCATTATATACATATGTAAGAGAAAGTAAAAAATAATTGATTTATGAATTTTAAGAAAATTGGAAAGAAATGAAAACAGTAAATTATACTAGTACTCTTTGGCCGATTTTAGTTTTTTTTTTTTTTTTTTTTTAAACATTCACACTTTTTTCTCATTCACACTCACACACACATTCACACAGTCTTTTCGGCAACTTAGGCCATATAAGACTTTACGATAACCGCTATATGGACACTATTACGCATTAGTGTGTCAAGCGCCATCTACCGAGTTTTGAGAAAATTAACATATTTCATAAAAAAATACTATTAAATATAGCATTTGAAACAATATTCCGTGCTTAACTCAATTTTTTGGCGCTTGACACACAAATGCATAACAGGGTCCATATATTAATAATATAAGTGGGCACATTGCTTTCGGCCCCACAAAAAATTAAAATTATCAATAGAGTTTTTATAAAATTCATTTAAAAATGTTAAATTTTATTCACTTGACCTAGTTAAAATTAAATATTCCAATTTGTTATTAAAAGATAATCTTCATAAAAATAGAAACTAATACAAATATAAATTTATATATTAAGAGGAAATTATTTGACTTCCCTCATTATTTGATTGTATCTTTAACTATAAAAACAACGTTTTTAAATATTATAAGAAATTTTAAAACCTGTATATATATCATCATATTATCTAAATAGAATACATAGAATAAATAATGTCATCTATGTATCATTATACAGACTTAACTCTCTCTCATTAGAACGTAAGTCTTGGTATAAACTAAAATTGTCATCTTTATTTTGAAATCAATACACTATATATGTATTCTATTTTTAGTGTTCACTGAAGATGGGTGAATAAATTTTACCCGAAACGTCTGAACGTTCACAGAGTATCGAGTGTTTTTCATTTTGGCTGCCTGCATTTCCATATCCTATTTACATATAATTCCAGCCATTAAATATTATTATTAATAATATCTATTGAGGGGGGGGGGGTCCAGGCATTTCTATTTAAGCCATTTGGTATCCAAATGGCTTAAATAAAATAATCGTACTGCCTGGGATCCGAACCCGCGACGTTCACTATAGAATGTAGTCCCGCTACCAACCAGACCAAGCCCGTAGACAACCTTGTAGCTGAGATTTTTTCTAATAGCACAGTTTAGGACGTGTATTTCCATTAAACATGACCGAGAAAATAAATAAAAAGAGATCCTCCCACTCGGCTCTCAAAACAAGTCTCTCAGTTAAAATACAAATTAAATAAATAATATTAAATTTCAAAATATTTCCTTTGATCCGGAAATGTTTCTCTTAATGGAATTAATGAGTGCATGTTTCTGTTGGTCTCCCCCCTCCCCTCCACTCGATTTCGTTTTTTTAGCCGACAAGATAAAAGAGTTTATAGTATTAATCAAAGTCATTTAAATCTTGTAACCGTCTCCTAACTAGTTTACCCTCCCTACTTAGCGGCCTTTATTATATAAATATTCTTTTTTTCTCAATGATTTTTAATTACCATACCAAGACAGGTAGCAGAGGGGGGGGGGCAGGGGGGGGGCGATTAATCTCTCCCTCCTTTGAGTATTAATTTCATTCTGGTAGCAATTAACAGATTGTGTGGGTTTGTTTGAGATCGACACTTTTGTGGACGCCTACTTCTTTTCTTCTTTCATTTGTCACTTGGCTAAAAATTACATTCGTGTAAATAGTCACGTGCGCGATCCAGTTTTTTTACTTTCTCTTACCTATGTATATATGTAATATATATATATAGAGAAAGTATTGGTTTCATGTCAAAAATTCGATGTCGAGATTTTGATGGATCTTCACGTTTTGAGGTCCCCTGAATCCAAAAAAGTGGTTTTCGCGACATGGTCTGTCTGTGGGTGTGTGGGTGGGTGGGTGTGTGGGTGTGTGTGTGTGTGTGTGTGTGTGTGTGTTCAATTTTAAGCATGAAGGAATTGAGCTATGAGGCTGAAATTTTATATTTAAGTTAAACACCCCCCGGGACCGACAAAATAAGCTTTTAATCAAAATCGGCCAAAGAGTACTAGTACTTTACTGATGTACTTTTTCAGTTTTTTTCGATTTTCTCAAAATTCGCTCTAACGATTTTGATTAAAATTCAAAAATCAATTATTTTTTAGATGCTCTTTCAAATGTATATTCTCGTTTTGCCCTCAAAATTGTTTGAAGCACACTTTACTCTTGTGCTTCATAGGAAAGATAGGAGAAATGGTTGCCATGGTAACAAAATATAAATATTTTCCCATACTTATAAATTTTACACCTAAATTCAAATATTTCCTACTGCCGGGAACTAAATACATGTCGACACAAAAAATCTGGTGTGACAAGCACAGTACACAACTTTCGATTACCGAAGGTAAGAGAAAGTTGTGTGCTGTGCGCCAGTCACACCAGATTTTTTTTAAACAATTTTGTTTTTTAATAACAAATTACAACTAATGGGATTATCATCATCGTTATTTATAAAGATATATTTATTTGAAGAGATTATATTAATATTAAATAATCTGGTGTGACTGATTGCACACAAGGGCGGATACAAGGGAGGGGGGGTAAAGGGGGTAATTACCCCCCCCCCCCGAGATTTGAAAAAAATGAGAAAAATTTAAGATACCGCGAACGGAACATGAAAAATTTTGGCTCAGCGGGTGAAAAAAATTTTGGTTCTCAAAAAAAAGGTCAAATATTTTTCTGAATGGGAAAAATTTTTGGTGCCGCGAACGGCACATGAAAAAATTTTCGGTTCCGCAGGTGAAAAAAATTTTTCGTAGAAAAACTTTTGAGAACAGGCCCCCCCTCCGAAAAAAATTTCTATATACGCCCCTGGTGCTGTGCGACGAGTCACACCAGATTACCCCCCTCCGAGAAACACCTCTGGATCCGCCCTTGATTGCACAGTACTCAAATTTCTTTTATATGAAGTTGATTCGTCTTTTTTTTCCACTTTTCTTGGAAATTTGATAACTAACTTTCCACCAATTAAGTTCGGTGGCTGGCGTACTTTAATCGATTCTCTTAATTGGTCAAGGCAGGGGCGTATATAAGGGGAGGGGGCCGAGGGGCCTCTCCCCTGAAATTTTTAAAATCCATATACATATACGAATATATAGACAATAGCGGGGTTTACAAGGGTGGTAAAAGAGGATCGCCCCCCACCCCCCCCCCACCTCCCCGAAATCATTTAAATGCATATTCATAATAGGGGTGTATAGGCAATATCTAAAATTTTCCGAAGTGGGGAAAAATTAGGCAACAAATTTCCACTAGAACTCAAAAATTTTGTTTTAACAAAAAACAAATTTCGTTTTTCTAAAGGGAAAAAATTTTCCGGGGCAGAAAAATTTTTGAGTTCGGGCCCCCTCCCCCGAAAAAAATTTCTATATACGCTGGGTCAAGGCGCTCATACTTCCCTATTTTGATTATGGGTGCCTTGTCTACAATGACCTTTCGGGAGAATTGAAAGAATTCTCAATGCATATATTCGGTTTATTTTTGAACATATCACACCATTTAGTAATGGAAGTTTTTTTTAATATAGCTGGTTAATTGATGTAGTAGAAGGAGAATAAAAGAGAGAGCAGCTAGTTATATTTTCTTTTATTAAACACTCTGTGCTGACGTTTCAGTCCTGTTTAGGGCCATCCTCAGAGCATTAGGGTTGTCATCATAAATTTCAATTTTGAAATTGAAATTTATGATGACAACCCTACCTAAACAGGACCGAAACGTCAGCACAGAGTGTTTAATAAAAGAAAATATAACTAGCTGATCTCTTTTTATTCTCCTTCTACTATATCACACCATCTTATCTTAAATTAGTTTGGATGTGTCATAAAACCAGCGGAAGATACATCTTTCTTTATTTAAAAAAAAAAATGGGAGTCCTGAATACCTTCATGATCTTTTCTAAGTTTAGAGGCGAGGTGAGGGTCCCGTTCTCACCTAATTTATTTATTTATTTAATTTATTTATTTTTTATTTTTTTATAATAATTTTCTTTCTCTAAAATTTTCTTAAATTATTTTTCTGATTTGCCAACAAACGATGAATAAAATCCTACAAATATGCAAAATATAGCTTAAACCGCTAAATATGCCAAGCTCGTATGTCAAAACAAAACTTCATTCGCTAGACAGCTCGTATCTCAAATAACTCGTATGTTGGGGCTAGGGTTTGGACACCGGTGGAAACCGAAACCGGTAAACCGGTTTTTTGGCTAAATTTCAAAAACCGAGAAACCGAGTTTTTCCCGAAAAACCGAATTCTGTTTTTTTTTTTTAATTTTTTCTTCATTAATACTTGTATTCAAATTATAAATCAGCCCGTGTTACTTGGCTCAGACATTAGCTTCTAGTGGCTTGGGGTTTCAGGTTCGCTTCCCGTCCCAAAAGAGAAAAATGTATTTCATTTGAATTGGCTATCAATCATTTGAAATAAAGTGATGGGGTATAAATGGCCTTAGGTGCCGAAAAAGACCTTAAACAAATTAAAAAAAAAAAATTATAAATTATTTAAGTTATATTTTTTTCCCCTTTTTTCAAATACTCCAATAATCTATATATAATAATAGCGGACTGTCTGTCTATCTGTCTGTCCGTCTGTCACGCTCTGTTTGACCATTTTCCCTTTAGAATTTTGAAACGAAATTTTGCAGTCTTATAGAGGACGTTATGGAGAGTCCAGGAAAAATACTCGGGTCCCGAAATTCCTACAATTTTTTGAGTTATTAATTCCTAAAGTTTCGATTTCTCCCATATGAAATGTAAAGATAAATTTTTATGTATTTTTTGTATTCTATGAATGTAAACAAATCCTCAAGCACTGGATTGGAATAGTAGTAATATTAATTTTCTTAGGTTCGGATCCCAGGCAGTCCGATGATTTTATTTAAGCCATTTGGATACCAAATGGCTTAAATAAGAATGCCTGGACCCTCAATAGATATATTCATTAATAGCGGTTATTGTTTAAAGTCTTATATGGCCTAAGTTGCCGAGAAGTGTGAATGGGAAAAAAGTGTGAGTGTTAAAAAAAAAAATGGCGGTGCGTTCAAAATAGATTCAGATGTTGAAAAAAACCGGTTTACCGGTTTTCCGCTTTGTAAAAAACCGAAAAACCGGTTTTCAAAATTTTCCGGTTTTTTCCAAACCCTAGTTGGGGCCCTGTGGCTAGCGAGCTTAACTTAAGTATATAAATCTCTCAAAATACGTAGGTATTTTCTATAAGTGGCTAAGTGACCGATTCTAAAACGATTGTATTCATCAAATATAAACAAATTTTAAGCCAATATCAAATTATTTATTTATTTATAGATAATATTAGTTATTGGTTTCTATTTCGGACCATGAACTATGAGTGACCTAATGTATAATCATTTTTAAACTCTCAATATTATATAAAATTTTAAATCCATTACATAATTAGTCTATTGATGGGCTATATATATTAGTAAGTAAATGTGTCGATATCTCAGTGTATAAATGAAAGATTTCGTTAATTCATTTGCTTTTCTTAATTGCAAGATAAAAATGTTTATTATTTGGGGTAAGTAGCAAGTTCACTTTGACAGACCTGCAAAATCAGTAAATTCTTCACTTGGAATTTTTTATTTTCAAAATTAAAAATTCTGGTGTGACTGGCGCACAGCACACAACTTTCTCTTACCCTTCGGTAAGAGAAAGTTGTGCACCGTGCTGGTCACACCAGATTTTTTGTGTCGAGATATATTTAGTTTCCGATAGCACCTTAGTTTCAAACTTGCATTTTAAATGTTGACTGCTTCAAATAAACTATGGTTATTTTTCAAAATTTTAATCTTATATTTGGATATTTTATATACAATAGAGAATCCTAAATAAATACAAAATTTCATAAGAATTGGAAAGAAAAATTTTAAATTTGTAAAAAGTTCCAAAGTTCGCTTTTGAATCGAAATAACATGCAAATCCCCATATGGGGATTTAACATTTTCTCTATGGAAGGAAGAGCCGGAAAATGAATTTGAAAAAAATCTGAAATCTTTTCTATGAAGTACAAGAGAAAAGTGTGCTACAAAAGATTTCAATGGCAAAATGAGAATATGCATTTTAAAGAGCATGTAAAAAATAACTGATTTTTGAATTTTTATCAAAATCGTTGGAACAAATTTTGAGAAAATCGAAAAAAAGTTATTTGTTATTGTATTTAAATTTGTATTGTGTTTGTTGGACATAGCCACCGAGGACTGGTGCCTCTAAGCGGGTCGCAATAAATGTATTTATTTATTTAAAAACTATTTACAAACGTATTGTAATTTTAGAATGACATTTGAAAATATGAATGCAATTGTGTTGTAATTTTAGAATTTCCAAACTACTTTCAAAAAAAATACAATTTTTAAAGAAAATTACTATAAAATGTTTGTAAAATTACAAGACATACTCTATTTTTGGAAGAAAATTGTAATTTTAAAATGTTTTTTAGTTGTAAATATTTGAAAGCATACATTTGTAAATTTAGTAGATAAATGCATAGTAGTTATCATTTACAAGGGAATTTTATAAATTTAGTATTCCAAAACACACTAAGATTTTTTTTTTTTACAGTGTAGTATTTTACTGATTTCCGATTTTCTCAAAATTCGCTCCAATTGAGGAACTTGAAGTAGAATCGTTTTCTGCGATGTTCGACTGTATGGCAAGCTCCTTTGATAGTTTCTTTAAAACAACCCCTTCTGCGGAAATTATTCTGGGATGGATGGTCACCATGACAATTTTCCAGATATCTTTTAATTGAATCGCTAGTTATTATTAGGATATTAATATTGTAGGCGCGTCAATGCTTTCTAATTCTACGTCTCTTTTACGAATTTTAAGATTTTCCAAGTTACGGATGCTTGATTTTAGAAATCTTGCCAAAAAATTGATTTTTAACCAAAATCGGAACGTTTCGGCTTTGCCAGGTCCTCGGTCTAAACACTGATCTTTAAGAATAATTCTTTCTATAATGGAGAATTGGAGATATCAGCCAAATTGGGATTATCTAGGTTCAATAAAACTCTCAGAATAAGACGACGTTTTGGCCTGAATTTATTTGGCCATCTTCAGTTATTGGGAATTATACACATAGTGCAAGTGCACATGTGATCAAACCAGGACTCGTCCATAATAAAATTTATTTGCTTCAAACAAAATTATATGGCTCCTGTGCCCAAGCCCAGAGAAAGACCAGGTTTGATCACATCTGCACTTGCATTATGTGTATAATTCCCAATAAATGAAGATGGCCAAATAAATTCAGGCCAAAACGTCTTATTCTGGGAGTTTTATTGAACCTAGATAAAACAAAAAGTATGCCCAAAAATTCAAATAATTCAAAAATTTGCCAAGAGATGTCAGAATGGTAGCTAATAATATTTAATGCATTTGGTTGATTTTCGTTGATCTTTTAACAATAAATACTTTATAAATGTTATTATATATTATGTATAATTTATAAAAGGATAAAAATATATAAATATAGGCCAAAAGGGGATATGTGATTAATAATAACAATAAATTCATTTTTAAATTAAAAAAAAAAATTAAAGATTATTGGGACAGATTGTTTTTTTTTGTATTTGCTTGATAACAAAAAAATTAATTACGATAATTTTTTAATAAGTCATTAAACAAATTATAGCTCGATGACCCAATAATCTCTTATGAATTTAATTCATTTAAAAAAAACCCGCATTGAAAAATTCCTTATAATAGTCTAGTTTTTTTTTAAGTACTTTTATACGTCGCTTCTGAACCCCCTTAATAGCTTATAATATCGTATCGTTTATTTTTTTATTTCAGATCTCTCACTCTTTGTTCTTCTATTTGTTTCGGCGGTGTTTGGAAATCCCATTGAAGATCAATTTGACAGTCAAACGGAAGCAATTGATCTCCATGATCGTATATTAGATGAAATAAATCTTTCTAAATTTGTACATTTAAAACGAGTAAATTTATTAAATACAAGAATCGAGGCGTTGCCAGAAAACTTTTTTGAAAACAACCACCATCTGGAGGAGGTGATTTTGGATCACAATTTCTTAACACAATTGCCAAAGGATATATTTAAAAATAATAGAAATTTAAAATCAATCTCTATGAGTTCAAATCAATTTAAAAATCCATGGAGTGTTTTAGAGAAATTGGAAAATTTAGAAAATTTAACTATAGGTTGGAATAATATCAAAGAGATTAATTGTGACGTAATAAAAAAATTGAAAAACTTAAAACTTCTATCTCTTACGAGCAATAAAATTAGAAAAATTCCAGAATCGTGTTTTTCTGAAAATAAATTTTTAACCATTGTAAATATTGATAGCAATGATATTTTTGAATTGGATGGCGATTTATTTGAAAAAAATCTAAATCTTGAACGAATTCTTTTAAATCGCAATCCGATTAAGGAGCTTCCCAAAAATCTCTTCAAAAATAATTCTAAACTTCGTTATATAAATATTGATAATAAATTTTTAAAAAATCCCTGGACGGTTTTAAAAGGTCTAAAAAATTTAGAAGAATTGGTTATAAAATCGCAGGTTCTGATGAATTGCGATGTTTTAGAAACATTAGAGAAATTAAAACATTTTCAAGTTGAATTGGAAATTGAAGGCGACGATGACGTCATCATGACGTGTCCGTCTTTGCCGAATTCAAATCTCGAAACGCTGAGCATTGAAGCATTTTCTATTAGAGAATTTCCTGAACGAATGCTAGAAAACGCCGTCAAATTAAAATCCTTTCATCTCCAAAGAAGTTATTTGAGCAATTTCTCTGACGAATTTTTTAAAAATAATAAAGAATTGAAAACTTTAAAACTTGAACTTTATTCATTAGAAAATCCCTGGACGGGTATTGAGGAGTTGAAGAATTTAGAAACCTTAGAAATATCATCTGATGATCTTGTATTAGAAGAAATCAATTGCGAGATCTTCAAGGGTTTAACGAATTTGAAATCGTTTAGCATTAAATCTAAAATGAATAATAATAGTTTGTGCTTTTCTCATAATGTGCATCTGGAAAAATTGAATTTGTATGGAAATCAAATTGATGAAATCACTGAAACGGTTTTTGATAATAATATTCAATTGAAAGAATTGGATTTAGGGTATAATGGTCTAAAAACATTGCCAGGGAACATTTTCGAAAGGAATAAAGAATTGATTTCACTTTCGCTAAAAAATAACGAAATAAAAAATCCCTGGCCGTTGATTGGACAGTTAAAAAATTTACAAGAATTATATTTAATGAGAAATTCTATTAAAAATATCGATTGTCATGTTTTGAGAAATTTGAAAAATTTAAAAACTTTAGACGTTCAAATAAATGAAATAGAAAAAATCGATTCCGAATGTTTTAGTGAAAATATCAATTTAGAAATTTTACAGTTGCAAGGTAATTCCTTTAAAGTGTTACCCGCGGATTTGTTAGTAAATAATAACAAAATTATTAGCGTTATGATTGGCAACAATTTGGCTGATTTGCCGACAGGGATTTTTGAAAATTCGAAAAACTTAAAGAACGTATTTATACAAGGGGAGACAGCGCTGCAGACAAATATTTGGACAGCCCTCGGGCGAGCGCCTTCAATTGAAACCCTGACACTGCGAATACCAATGAAATCCATTTCGAGCCAAGATATCAAAGCTTTGATCCATTTAGATGAACTTGATCTCTCTTCATGTAAAATTGAAGAAATAAACTTTAACGAAAATCATTTTTCTTTGAAATTTTTAGACCTGTCTGGTAACAAGATTTCAGAATTTTCTCCGGATTCGTTGACTGGCTTAAAGAAATTAATCACTCTTTACGCCCCGATGAATTATTTAAAATCAATGCCCCAGGGATTGCAAAATGTGCGCTATCTTTATTTGGGTGAAAATGCAATCAAGACAGTTTCCATTTCGGGAATGGATTATTTAGAGACTTTAGATATAAAAGGGAATTATATTGAGACGTTATCAAACAGTCCATTTGCTCGTTTGAAATATCTTCAAGAATTATCGTTATCATATAATCAATTGAAATCAATAGAAAAAGAAAACTTCGCTGGATTAGTTGATTTGAAATCGCTTGAATTGAATAATAATCAAATAAGCGAACTTCCTGCTGATCTCTTTCATGAATTAACATCTTCGTTTACAAATTTAGAGATGAGAAGTAACAACATCACGACACTTCCGGATGGCCTCTTCAATCAGTTCCAAGAGTTGGATGAGATTATTTTTAAATATAATAAAATTACACAAATGAATTCTAAAGCGTTCGCTGACAAGTCGACAATTAGGAAAATTTCGTTATCTTACAATCGATTGAGTTGTGATTGTCAAGGCTATAAAGATGCCATCTGGGCTAGAGAGCATGTGGGCTCTATGAAGGGAAAGTGTTATAATAGTACGCTAGAGAATCTCTATACTGAAGAGCAATGGATAGACACACTTCTTAAAAATTGTCACGAATAACTAATCAAAACGTTATTCGAAAACATAAACCATCAACAAATTCTGTAAAGAATTAGTTTTACGAACTTTAAGATATTATACTTAAATAGTTTATTGTATCTGAAAAAGGTCACCGAAATGTCATATTTTTATAAAAAAATAAATAAAGTCAAATCTAAAAATGCTTGTTTTCTTTTAAGCCTATTCCATTGCTGTTGATAAAACGAATTCGCTGGTGTGACAAGCACAGAACACAACTTTCAATTACGGTAAAGGTAAGTGAAAGGTGTGTGGTGCTGTGCGACCAATCACACCTGATTTTTTTTTGTCTTGGTATATATAATTCAATTAATTATAACGCCTATAACCAGGCGCTATCAATCATAAACTCCCCAGAGTGCTAAAGTGAACATGAACCTGTCAATTGTAAATTAAAAGCTGGCAACTCTAAAGTCAGAGACAACAGCTGCGATAAAAAAATAAAATAAATAGTTTTTTTTTTATTTGACAATTAGGAAATTAATAAAAATAAATGAATATTGTAATAAAAAACAGAATGTGCTGGACTGAGAGAGAAGCTAACAGGCAAAGAAAAGTAATTTGCAGAGGTCAGGACAAAAAGTACTAAGATTAAAAAATGTATAATTTAATCTAGGCCAGTGATGGCGAACTTATGCACGTGTCAAAAAGTTTCGCCATCCCTGATCTAGGCAGAAGTTTCGGGTGACAATAACGGTTGCCATCTTCAGTCCCAATGTAAGTTTTTTTTAAGGTTTTCCTTAATATAGTAATGTACTTACAAGTACTTGCTTTGCATTAGTATATTATTTGACAGGGAAACCTTAATTTCATTGAAGTAACCGTTAGGGTGACCAAAACGTCTGCCTTGATTAAAGTATAAAGATGTTCAATAAAACGCTATTTTTTTTTTTTTTTTGGCCATCTATATGAGTCCAGATTAAAAAAATTAGTGCGTTAAAAATTAATTGTAAATAAATGTAAAGTTTGACCCTAAACCCGAATAAGAAGGGTATATTTCAATAAATAAATAAAAACTCTCATGAAAGCATAAACCGTAGGCTCTAGTTGAAAGATTAAAATTTAAAAAACTTAAAATATTAGGTTATGAATTGCAAGGATTTATTAAAAAATAACATTTTAAACACTATTTCAATTCTCAGCAAGTGATTTAATAACTACTACAACTACAATTCTGAAGATGACAACATTAAGGGATACAAATGTTAATTTTTAATAAATCTTTGAAATTTATAACCTAGTAATTTTATTAATAATTTATTAATTTTCATTAATACGTAATGTTTCAAATAGAGTTATGTGATTATACTTGAAGATGTGTGTGACCAGCGCTTGAAACGATGTCAATTTTGTTTTATTTCCTACTAATGTAGATCAAACTCTTTTGCGTATTGTCACACCATGTTGAAAATCATTATAAATAAAATGCCAATGTGTTTTTCTCTCTCTCCTAAGTGTTTATATAATAAGCCTTTTTGAAAGGCGGAGAGAAAGAGAGAGTTAAGCGAGTCTAGTGACATATAGAATTAATATTTATTACTATCACAGCTTTTAAGGAATATTGAAAAATTTTTATTTGTCAAATCAAAAGAAAGTTTTTTTTTTCTCCTGATTCCGGCATTTCTCTTTGGGAGGATCTGAATTTAAAGCAATTTGTCAAGTGAAATTTATAATTTTTAATTTAATGTTTGCTATTTGATTCAGAATCAAAAGCAAATAATGGAAATATATTTTCGACACTTTTGCACTCAAAACGTTTGCTAGGCTTAACGCAGAAATTGAATTTTCAGACTTTCGCCACTCAGCATTCTCAGCAGGCGATATACTGTATTTATTTATTTAATATGTGTGAGATTTTTCACTTCTCTAGTGTGTTGAATTATGAATGCACAGTGTTTTTGAGTAAAAGCCAGGACTGAAGTGTCGGCAGAAAAATACACCAAAAGCTTAAAAAAAAAAAAATAATAAAATAATAGGTAAGAGAAAATAAAAATAAACAGGGTTTTATAGAAAAGAAGGTTTACTCTCGTTTGGCAGGTGTCCTCATGTATAATGGTAATATTTATATTTGCCCTCAGGCCTGATCATGGGCGTACCTAGAGAATTTGGCTGGGAGGGGTCATGGGACCAGCCATCCTCGCTGGGGGAGGCACTACTAGCTATCCACCGGGGGGGGGGGGGGGGGGGCTATAAAGCCCCATATTTTCTCAATTTTTCTTTGGGCAGGGAGCTTTCTGGAGGGGGTGGGGCACGAGCCTTCTGGGGGCCCCCCAGCACCCCCTAGTTTCGCCCATGGGCCTGATGGTGGTCACTTCTGTGATCGAAGCTGCACCTTGCAAAGAGATGCCAATCAAGAAAAATATTACAATTTCAGTAATTGCATTTAATTATTGTATAATCTGCTCAAACAGCAACAAAACGAGAGTATACAAATCAAATCAGTTAATTTTAATTAATTTTTGTTAAAATTCTGTATTTTATATTCATTGATTAGATAATATATATAACAAGGAAGAAAAAAAAAATGATTTATTATTACTTTCTTTTTATTTTTACTTTCTCTTACCTATAGGCCCTATATCAAATACGAATATATAGAGAGAAAGAATTGATTCCATGTCAAAAATTCAATGTCGAGTTTATGAAAATAAGCTTTTGAACAAAATTGGCCAAAAAGTATTAATAATAATAATAATAATTTATTTACTGCTTTGAGCTAATGCTCTTTACAGGAATTCTGGTAATACATACATAATATTTAATTGATAGAAAAAAAAAGAATAAAAAAATAAAAAATTAACATGCAAACAGAGTAATGACATTGATGATGGTACCATAGCATTCTTTCGGGCCTAGGGCTTATTCATTCAAGGCGAAAGCTCTCAACCTCATCGCTCCCTCCATAAAGAGATATAGGGCGTTTATCCTGTCAACATCTTCGGGGTGCAGCAAGGTTTTTAACATGTCCTCCTTCCCCAGCTCCGTCAGACCGCCAAGATGGGCTCTTCTCAAGGGCTCGTACATCGGACATTCCGCCAAGATGTGGTATAAATCTTCCTGCACTTTCATGTTGCAGATGTCGCACATGGATCCAGGCTCTATCCTATGAGACGACCCGCCCACCGAGAAGTTGAAACACCTCACATTATTCAATCTAGCCTGATGTAGGACCCTCTGTTTAGCTCTGGAGACCCCCATGCTCAAAATTCTGTTGTGGTTGTAGTTAAATAATTCGTACATTGGGCAATATTCAGAGTTGTTTGCTCTCTCAATATCCAATCTATAGTAGTAAGTTTGGAGTTCGTTTATTAGGCTGTTTGCATTTTTTTTGAGCAATTCACCGTCCTGGGCTCTCCATAGATCTTCTTTATCCATGAGCAAGAAGTATCCCCTCATCTGCGCTACCCAGTTGTACCTGGTATCCATTCCCTCTATTTCACTCAGCAGGCGTAGTCTCTCAAAGCACAAACGAGGGAGTCTATTAGGGCCCATGGCCATCAGTTTGGTCACCCACAACAGTGCTCTCCTAAACACGTGCGTGATCAACCTCGGTCGCAGGAACTCGCACCGGATGACGTGACCCGGTGTGGATATATTGAGATGAAACAGGGACTTGAAGAACTTCACCTGGCTACATTCCAATATTTTTTCATAGTTTAGGCCCCATATTTCCGCGGCATAGAGCAGAACGCTTAAAACAGTTGACTCGTAGATTCTAAAAGTAGCCCCATAGTCGCTCGTACCAGATCTTTTAATAACGCTTCTTATTCTTGCCATAGCTATGTTGGTTTTGCTGGTCATATGCTTCGCTGCTCTGCGAAAAAGACCCGATGAGCTGAGAACGATACCGAGATATGTATACTCGTTCACTATTTCTAATGCTTGGAGTTTGAATGTAAACCTGAGGTCTTTTTCGTATCTCCCAGAACGCCTGAATACCAGAATTTTTGATTTGTTTGTATTGACTGTCAGATGATTCTTGCTACAGTATGATTCCAATGTCTCCAACAATTTTTGTAGTTTTCTCGGCGTGTCACTCAGTATCACAAGGTCGTCCGCGTACATGAGGGAAGTGATGTAAGTATGTGAGTCTAGGGCCACTCCCTGAGCTGTATTCGATAGGAACTCCGGTAGGTCAGCCGTGAACAGATTGAAAAGAAGCGGGCTCAAAGGATCCCCCTGCAGAACACCCCGCTCAATCTTTATGGGATCTGAGCAAATGTTGTTAATTCTGACCTGGGCTCTGGCGTCACGATATAAGTTGCTGATAATACGAATCAGTTTTTCGCTAAGTCCCAGGTGGTACAATTTTTCCCATAAGAGCTCGTGATTCACTGTATCAAATGCTTTTTTGAAGTCGATGAAAGCGGCGTAGATCTTTCTTTTTTTGAGTCTGAGGTGAGAGCCCACAACAGCAGACAGCACAAACAGGTTATCCGTACATCCACGTCCACTCCGAAATCCAGACTGACACTCAGGTATTTTATTTTCTTCTTCTGCCCAGGTTGCAATTCTATGGGTTAGGGTAGAACTAAAAACTTTGGCGATTGTGTTCATTAAGGATATTCCTCTGTAATTATCTGGCACCGTAAGGTCTCCCTTCTTGTGCAGAAGTATTATGTGAGTTTCCGACCATGCTTTTGGTATCTTTTCGCTTACAAGAATCTTGTTAAATAATTTCAATACAAAACTTTTTCCTCGTGAATCAAGGTTTTTAAGAAACTCGTTGGGGATACCATCCGGGCCCGGTGATTTTCCGTTTTTGCAATTCTTGAGTACCACTTCCAGCTCTGCCAGTTCAATTGGTCTATCCAGGAATGGATGGCCGACTCCACATCTATAAGCATGGACAAAAACACTCTTCAACCTAAACACTCTGGTGAAATGATCATGCCATATCTTCAAGTCGATGACGTTATCGATCGCTCTGCCTCTGGACAAACTTCTAAACGTGCTCCAGAACTCCCCAGGGTTTTTTAAGTTAGAGAATCTTGCGGTAATCTCGGCGAAGTAGTTTTTCTTGTTAATCTTGGTTAGTTCTTTGTACTCCTTCTTAGACTCGATGTAGCTCGACATATACGGCTCGACGAAGAGAAATTTTTTGCAAACCCTGTATTTTGCATGCATTTCCTTTTTGGCCCTACAGCAGTCAGCGCTGAACCAACCTCTCCTCCTAGGTCCCCCACTCCCCACCAAGTACTCCCTCCTTAGGTTTAACTCACGAGCTGTTTGTTTCAGAGCGCCGACTAGGTGTTGATAATTATCCTCTTCACTATTTGTGTAAATCAAGGAGAGATCCAGGTTATCGCTTGTACATGCTTTGAAAGCATTATTCAGCTCCTGCTTCCAGACAAATTTTTCGATGGTTCCTTTCAAATTACTATTTGACGGGCTGTCCAAAATTTCGTCCCCAGAGATCGAGATCACATAAGGAAAATGGTCTGAATCCAGTACAGAGTCCAGCACATACGAATCCTCAATGAGCTCCGCAAGCGAGATGCCTATCCAAGCCAAATCTATCGTCGATCGTCCCTGGTTTCCAATGAATGTTGGTCTCGCGGGTGTGTCTCTCATCGTTCTGCCATTTATCACCATCATGCCATTCTCCTCCATGAACTCTACCAGTGCTCTGCCCCTAGCGTTGACGGTGGTATCCATTGTTGTTCTCGTTGGGCTTATCATCAGACGATTTGTCAGATCATCATCACCCTGATTCAGAAGTCCAATTCGAGCATTAAAATCCCCGACGAGCATTACAAATTCAGAATTCAAAGCCTCCCCCAGTGCGTCCCTCAATAAGTCCAAACAGAATCCAATATTGTCGGAGGGGGGCAAATATAGGAAGCCCAGAATAAATGGCATGTTCTTGATTTTTATTCTCATGATAAGCCAGAGATAGTGTTCTTCCAAAACCTTCAAGTGGTACTGTTTTTTCACGAAAACTAAGAGGCCTCCGCTAGCCCTACCTCTTGATTTTTCTTTTTTAGCAGGAACATAAAACATATTAAACTTTTTTTCCCAGGTTTCATCCAGCGCAGGTCTTGATGTGAGCCATGTTTCATTTAGACATATTATACTATATTCGTTATTTCTTCCAATGTCGTCATACATGTCTGAGTCCCTGAAGTTAGTGTATCCATGGCAATTCCATGACATCATCCTGAACCCCGAACAAGCCCCGGTCCTTCTTCCCGCCTGTTTATCGTCAGTCTGTCCTAATCGTTTTTTGGCACTTTATCATCTATCTTTTTCAGGACTCCTTTGTTCTCCTTCATCACAAGCTCGTACAGGACTCCCTCTATACGTATCTTTTCATTTAATACAAATGCTCTTTTGCCATTTCTTCTCTCCTCCCCACAGATTCTGTTAAGCTCCCTGCGTATTCTTCTTGCCTCCGGTGGTAAATCTTCCTCAATATAGATCTTCGTACCCTTCAATTTTCCTCGATTTTTAATAACTTTCAATTTATCCTCTGACGTCTCGAATTTGACCAAAATTGCCCTCTTGCCTTTTTCGTTCCGTTTTCCAAGTCTTATCGCATCTTTTATGGCAGGACAGTCCATTTTCATCTGTTTTACAATCATATCTTCCACTTTGCTCCGCGATTCGTCCTTGCTCTCTTGATCTACCTCCTCAAGGCCCCTCACTATGACGTTCGGTCTTCTTCTCTTCTCGCTCTCTGTGGAGAGCATTTTTTTTGAGGATTGCTATTTCTTCCTTCATCTTCTCCATTTCGTTTTTCATTGAGGCCAGTTCTTGACTTTCCTTTTTTCTTTCCTCACTCATTACCTCTAGTTTGTCTTCAAGCTCTTTGAATTTTGCCCGTGACTCGCTTCGACCTTCTTTAATTTCCTCCAAAATCTTCAATAATAAATTATCTCCATCATCCAGTTCATCTCTTGACCTCTTTAGTGAATGATTTTCTTCCAGAGAAACATGTTCATTTTCTAATTCCCTCCTCTTGAGCATTTCTGCGACGTTTCCAGATTTGATTGTTTCTTTTGGATTTGTTTTTCTTGTTGTTTCCTTCCTGGATGTTGATGTGCCAGACGTGACACTTTTCCCATGTTGATCTGCGCTTGACATCTTCGTTGCGAAAACGGGCGAGGTTTATTGATGAAACGTTTTTTTTTTTTTTTTTTTTAATGATATTTAGAAGTTTTAAAATTAATCTTTTTTTTTTTTTTTTTTTTTTTTTTTCAATAGGTCACTTTTTTAATAGATAGCATATAGGAATTTATTGGGCTAATCCGCTGTTTATTTTAAAACATAAATTTTGTTTATTTAATTTTTTCTTTTTTTTTCTGAGAAGGAATTATTTTCGACTTGGCTAATTTATTTTTGAAGGAAGGATTAAATTTATATATTTTTCTTTTTCCTATTTAATCGAAAGAAGAAAATCATCGATAATCAATCAATAACAGTACAAAAAGGGGGGGAGAGTTGCACTCACGGGTCGGTCGTCACTTCCGGAGTCCACTGGTACCACTTCCAGGTTCAAAATCACAAAATATACCACAAATAGTGTGTCACAAGGCAGCGCTCGACATAAACACGTCCGAGTCGCTTAATTCCCTTACTCAGAATCCGCCAAAAAGTATTAGTACATTTCTTATGTACTTTTTCAGTTTTTTTTTTTTTTTTTTTTTTTTTTTTTTCGATTTACTCAAAATTCGCTCCAACGATTTTGATTAAAATTCATAAATCAATTATTTTTTTTGATGTTCTTTTAAAAAGAACTATCAGTGAAATTTTTCGTGAAAATTGTTTCCAAGTACACTTTACTGATGTTGAAGCATTCGTAGCTCAGTGCAATCTATGAATCGCGTGGTCAAATTTGCAACTTCGGTACTAAGGGCAATTAAATATATGTCGACACAAAAAAAATCTGGTGTGACAAGCATAGTACACAACTTTCTCTTAACTTATAGAAGGTAAGGGAAAGTTGTGTGCTGTGCGGCGGAGAATTTCCGCCTTAATCTTAGTTTCGGCCAAAACCGAAACTTGTATTTCCTATAAAAAAAATTCATATCATTTTACCTTTTTTTTTGAAATTTTTTTCCCCTTCTGTGAAAATCATTTTTTTAGGGAGACTAAATTTTTTCCACACGTTTTCGGCTTTTGCAAATCATTTGACCTTTTTTCTTTTGCATGCGAGTTTCATCCCATCTTTTCAGACTCAGGTTTCGGCTACTTTTTGGCCGAAACCAAGACTTTTGGCCGAAATTGACCGAAACCCAATATTCGATCGGTACCTAAAATTTAGTTTCCGCCGATAGGCTTCGGGTTATGTCACAGAGGGGCACCCAACTTAAATATAAAATTTCATCCTCCTAGATCTTTTCGTTCTTGAGATATTTTATTAACAGACAGACAGACGGACATACCATGTCGCGAAAACCACTTTTTATCACCACTAACAGGGTCCATTTATAAGATTGTAAAATTTCGGGAAGCTGGCCAGACAGATAAAAAAAAAATAAATTCTTCTCCTTCTCTGTTGGCCTTATTAAACCCACTGTGCGGGATCAGCACATCATATTTTCTTTTTTTCGTTGCGAACTTTTTTCCCAGCCATCTTCCTGGCGCCTGTTTAGCCTAGATATTTTTTTTTTTTTTTTTGCCAGTGCACTTGGCTCTAATTACATTTAAAGGTTAAATAAATTATTATTTACACCGTCTAGCTCGAGAAGTCTCAATTTTTAATTATATATTCATTCCCATGTTATCCTAATCTCAACGGTTAAGGCCCATAAGAATGTCATTTTTGACGTTGAACTGATAATGATAAAAAATCGTCTATTATTGTCCTAAACATTGATTAGCCATCAAAGTCAATAAATCGCCCATCGAATCGCAATTAATCTCCTCCCTCCCCCCCCCCCACACCCTGCGATATTTACTCTAGATTATTTTTCGTGGCCGAGTTGTCACGCTTACAATAATTTCATATTAGTCACGACTTTAAAACCTAATCTCTTTTATGCCAGTTGGCGCTTTCATTAGAAATGTTTTTTTTTTTTAATCTCTTGATTAGAATATATTACACCTGTTTGATTTTTATATATATAAATATATATTTCAAAATTTTATTTTTTTATTAATTTCTTATCCTTTTTGAGTCAATGGTTTTAATTTACATAAAGACTCAAAAAAAAAAAAAAAAAAATAATCAATAAATAATAATATGAAAGCGTGTGTTATTTATCTGGATTGTTATTAGACTTGATTTAAAAATAAATAAATAAATAAATAAATTTGAATTTCTTTTGACTGGCCTTCTGGGGTGGAAGAAATCAATCAATGTTGAATTTAATCAAAAAATTGTTAGAAAATCAATGATCCATTTATATTACAAGTTTCTTAAGATTTCTTTTTTTTTTTTTTATTATAAAATTCGCATTCTTGTATGAATTTTTACTTTCTCTTACCTCTATATATATGTTAATATATAGAGAGAAAGTATTGGATTCATGTCAAAAATTCGACGTAGAGATTTTGACGGATCTTCACGTTTTGAGGTCCCCTGAATCCAAAAAAGTGGTTGTCGCGACATGGTCTGTTTGTGAACAAAATATCTCAAGAACGAAAAGATCTAGGAGGTTGAAATTTTATATTTAAGTTGGGTGCCCCCCCCTGTGACGTAATCCGAAGCCTATCGGCGGAAACTAAATATTAGGAACCGATCGAATATTGGGTTTCGGTCAATTTCGGCCAAAAGTCCTGTTTTCGGCCAAAAAGTAGCCGAAACCTGAGTCTGAAAAGATGGGATGAGACTTAAATGCAAAAAAAAATATGGGGAATGACTTCCCCGAGACTTTCTCGTATATTCTTTTGGAATTACGTCTGGGTGTGTGTGTGTGAACACGATTGCTTAAAACCAAAGCAGCTAGATCGATGAAATTTGGTATATGCTCCTTGCACTAAAATTGTAGACTTCTATCAACTTTTGGAGTAAATACGTCACTTGGAAGTAGTACTTTACTTAAAAAGTTTTTTCAAAAATTTTGAAATTTTCAATTTTTTTTGTTATATTATGATAAAATACTCTATTTTAAAAAGTTTTTATTCTTTGACATTTTTTCGAAAACTGAATAGTTTTTGAAATAATCAAAGAAGAAATAGAAAATATTCGTTAATTTTGATAAAAAGTAAAAACAAAATCATACAGGTGTCATTAAAAAAAGGGTAAATATAAACAAATTCATTCTCCCTAAAAAGGTAAAATGATTTTCACGGAGGGGAAAAAAATTTCAAAAAAAAAAAAGGTAAAATGATATGAATTTTTTATAGGAAATACAAGTTTCGGTTTCGGTTTCGGCCGAAACTAAGATTAAGGCCGAAATTCTCCGCCGCACAGCACACAACTTTCCCTTACCTTCTATAAATTAAGAGAAAGTTGTGTACTGTGCTTGTCACACCAGATTTTTTTGTGTCGAGATATATTTAATTGCCCATAGTACCGAAGTTGCAAATTTGACCACGCGATTCATAGATTGCACTGAGCTACGAATGCTTCAACATCAGTAAAGTGTACTTTAAACAATTTTCACGAAAAATTTCACTGATATTCTTTTTAAAGAACATCCAAAAAAAATAATTGATTTATGAATTTTAATTAAAATCGTTGGAGCGAATTTTGAGTAAATCAAAAAAAAAAAAAAAAAACTGAAAAAGTACATAAGAAACGTACTAGTACTTTTTGGCTGGAAATTTTTTTTTTTTGCGTATACGTTCTTATTTTGTTTATTATATTAAAAAATACCAACAAATCAAATTTTACGTCAATCAGAGTTCATTTAGCCCCCCGACTTCCTATCTTTAATATGCAATTATTTAATTTTGTTGAAATAATTTGATTAGAAAATAATAAAACAAGAAATTAAATACCAATATTTACTTAAAAGTACAAAAAAGTAATAAATTTTGTTGATATTTCCTTTTTTTTACAGTCGGGATAAAAATGCCTCCTTTCTGCTCCAGCTCACAACGTTGAAGGAATGACTTTTGGTCTCCCTCAACGATTATTATGAAAGTTTTCTATTAGCATTACAGCCCTTTCAGCTGTATCATTCACAGCTTTTAGAGAAAGAACTGGTCTTTTGACTTCTAAATCTGCCACGAGAGAGGATTCTCTTCAAAAAGAGTGTCGTTCTACCTTCAATGGAGAATATCTTTTTACAAAATCCTATGAGAAGAAGATATAAGATATATACCCAGACAGCCTGATGCAATATTGCAGCAATTTTGCTAATCTTGCACAATATTGGAGTAAAATTGCGGCAATTTCGCTCGGCAATATTGAAGTGAGGACATTGCAGCAATATTGCTGTGAGAGGAGTGTGTTTTCTAGTTACAATTTCTTTCAAATTTTAAATATTATCCTATTTTCTTCTATACAAATCAAATTCGAGTAGTAGTACTTTACTGATGTACTTTTTTTTCCAATTTGGCGGATTCTCCTAGCCAGGGGGGAGGTTCGCGCTAAAAAATCTAAAGTTTTTAATTTGGCAGCACTATCAAGCACAAAGCACACTTACAAATTTATGAAATTAAGATTAAAGTAAAGGGGATAACAAATTAATTTTGTTTTGTTTTTTCCACTAATAAATAATCCTCTGATTAGTAATAGATTATTTTTTTTTTGAAGTACAACGGTCCTCTTGGCCATGACTCATTTCCCCTAAAGGTGTGTGTGTGTGTGTGTGAAGAGTTTGTTTAAAAAGATTTCTTTTTAAATAATTTAAATAAATTAATATTACTCATCAACTCACCTCTATGTTAATGAGTATTTATTAAAAAAAAAGAAGAAATATTCCTCGAATGAGTAATTGAAACGTTCAAAAGCAAATCAGAGCTCATAAAGTGGCAAGAGCAGAAGGTTTGATGATTAACAGCCGCTAATAGCCATGTCAAGTTGAGATTCTCTTGTGTTCCGTTTGAATCTAACAAGAATTTGATTTACGCCTATCGAATGGCGGCGGCGGCGACTCACGAATGCTTGCTTGCTCCATAATTACTGATCCAACGAAAAGCTGGGCATAAAAACGCCGAAGGCGCCGGCTGTCCTGAGCATAGAGCTAAACGCCTCATAAAATCGACTCCCTCTCTCTCTCTCTCTCGTGGGTGTCGTTCCCTCCTCCTCCTCCTTCTTCTTCTCAATGTCCTTCCAAGGAAAATAAATCTATTGAATTAGCCTACTTGGATGACCAGTTCACAATCAGATAACCATCAATTCATTTGAGAAGAGAATAAAATATAATCAATTCCACCTGGAGTATTTATTTATTTCCTAAGGGACAAACTTGAAATTAAAATCTGATTTCAAGTCATAGTAAACATAAGAGGGTAGGGAGGAAAAGTTTATTAGAAATTTAAAAGCTGATTAAAAAAAAAAAAGTAGATCTATGAAGTTGAAATTTTATATTTAAATTAGGCATCATGGTGATGAGATGTGCTCTTGAGCTTAGGCAACCAAAATGCTTAAAAGTAATGTTTTTAAAAAAAATTCATTTATTTTATGAATTCTAAAATATTTTTCTTAAAAAATCATTACTAGACAGTATATAAAGCGCTAGCCACTGACTTCATCTGCGTAGTGTGTATGTGCCTGTCAGGGCGCTGATTGGCCAGAGGAAAAGGAAGTAGAGGAAGAGGGGAATTTAAAACTTTAAGTTAGAGAAAGAAATTTAAAACTTTAATTTAGTGAGGGAAATTAAAAAATTAAATTAGAGAGGGAAATTTAAAACTTTAGGTTAGAGAGGGAAATTTAAAACTTTAAGTTAGAGAGGGAAATTTAAAACTTTAAGTTAGAGAGGGAAAGTTAAAACTTTAAGTTAGAGAGGGAAATTAAAAAATTAAATTGGAGAGGGAAATTTAAAACTTTAAAATTTTTCAAATGCTCGCCGAGGGTGGTTCAGGGGGCGTAGTCCTCAGGGCAGGCTTTACCACTTGTAAATAAATAATTCGGCGATGGAGTCAGAAAATCAACAAGACGTTTGCAGCCAAATTTTTTTTTTTTTAATTAGATTTTTCTCCTCACGGCGGACATTTCGGCCTGAGTTTCTTGGGTCAAATTCATCTTGCGAGAAGGACGCAGCAAAACATAGAAATTTTTTTACATTATCTAATCTTGACTCGAATAGCCAATGGTCCTTAATAATGGCTTACACAATTGCGATATTCGACTATTTAAGGAGTTTTATTGACACACTTCAGCCCTGAAGATGGTCGCAAATCTGACCGAAACATCGAATAAAAAATAGCTGAATTCGCTCTTTCTTTATTCCTTACAACAAATTTCTTTACGTTTTGCTGTCAGCAGACCACAAGCTGAATGTTGTCGCTGTTTTTTTTTTTTTTATTTTTTTTTACTGTATATACGGAAATTTATCAGGATACGGGATCTAACTCGGCAAGCATTAACAACAACGAAAGCCTGAATGAACTTTTTTCGAAACGATATTGTTGATAAACGGAGGCTTTTGTTTTTGGCTCCCTCCCATTATACCAGTGGTTTCCAAACTTTAGGTTACAACGCCTCCCTTAAAAATATTTTATCATACAACGCCTCCCCTCCCCCTGGATTTTGTAAAAAAAAATACAAAAACAAAAATGTTTAATGCTAAAAGATATGAATTTATATTAAAGCCGAGTCAAAAAAATCCAAGACGTATGCAGGCAAAATTATTTTTTTTATTGTGACGTTTCGGCCACTGGCTTAGGCCATCCCCAAAGCCAGAGGTGAGAATAAATGAAATTTTCATTTTCATTCAAAATTAAAATTTCATTTATTCTCGCCTCCGGCTCTGAAGAGGGCTTAGACCAGTGGGCCGAAACGTCACAATATAAGAAATAATTTTGGCTGCATATGTCTTGGAATTTTTTTTGACTCGGCCTTAACAATACTTTCAGCCACAAAGATATTACCTCACAATATATGTTAAACTGGAAAGTGTAATATTATTTTTTTAGCTTATTCCTAACAAAAAAACCAGCAATCATTTAGAAAATCGCTCGCTTCGGATAATATTCGCGCCATTAGATGATCGCAATACTTTCTTTCTATTTATTTCACATATGGACCCTGATATGCAAATGTGTGTCAAAGGCCACTAAAATTAAGAGTTGGGTTAAGCAGGGAATATTGTTTCAAATGCTATAATTAATAATATTTTTATGAATATGTCCTCAAAAATTATTTTTACAATATTCAAGGCAGGATTTTATTTGTAAATGATTTATGTACCTAACACGTTGTTTTTTATGATGTTAACAACCAATAAAAACTCATTTAACCTATATTATATATTGTTTACCCTAAATAAACCAAAATCCTTTTTTTTGAAAAATGAGATGTCAAAATTTAATTTTTAGATATTATTCCTGATAATGAAGATGAGGATCAGGGCGATTTCGAAAAGGCAACAAAATAAATAATATTAAGTCGATTTCATTATTATAACTTTGATTTATTGTTGCCATGTTCACTTCCCATTCAGGAATTAATTGATGAGAAAATTTTGCTAATACCTTTGTATTTATTTTAAAACATTAATACTATTTAAAATTTATTAATGTAATTTTGGAAAAGTGCATAGATTAATTTGCAATCATGTGTCAAGAGATTTTGAGGCATTTTTACAAATATCCAGGAGTTTTGCAAAAATAATTTTTATATTTTATTGTTTATTCTCTAAATTAGTCGTATTTTTAGAGATAATTTATGAATATCTGCCATAATTACAGTATTTACTTGACAATTGACAAAAAAAAAGATATATAATCTAATCAAAGCAATAAATCAGAAAAAACCTTTAATGTTAATTTTCTCAAAACTCGAAGTTCGGTCTTTGACACACATTTGCATAACAGGGTTCATATAGAGAAATGGAAACTAAAAAAAAAATCAACGAATATTTTTATAAAATAACTCACACAAGCTGAAAGAAAATTGTAAAGGCTTATCCGGTTCAAATTCTTAAATAGAACGTGTGGCAGGCCAGCCCCTGGATGCTTAGGCTACCCGTTTTCTCTCTCTCACTAAAGCGGCGGTGCTAAAAAAAACATGAAATCGGATTTGGCAGATTTATTTTCTAATGAAAATTGAAAAACTAGATTCTGAACCAACAGTAACAAATTACTGTTGCGTAAAGGTAATATAATAATAGAAAATTAATACCACTCGTGATATATTTATCTTGGTAAAGCCGAAATGGCCAGCCGGCTGGCCAGGCAGCCGGGAGCAGAGGCAGGTAAACAGTGCTCTATTAATTTTCTAAAGAGATCAAACACTGGTTATAAATAACAAAATTCAAGAATGCCGGGAGGGAGGGGGGGGGCAGAAGAATAATTAATAATTGTATGCCCGGGCTTTTGTGATTAATTGGGGCCGGCTCAATCTCAATGACACGAGAAGAGTCGCTCTTGGACCAGGAGGGGCTTCTCTCTCTTTTTTTCTTTTTTTAATGGGATGTCACGAGCGTTTAATTGACTCTCTCTCTCTGACCATGGGAAAAGAGTCTGTAACACCGGTTCGGCAATATCAACTGACTACTTCAATACCAACCATCATCAACATCTAATGAATTTAAGTGGATTGAGAAATCCAGTTCAAATTTACAACTAGAGGGGGGGAGATAAAAAAAAAAAATGTAGTAGCATTCAAATAATGATTATTAAGAAATTAGCAAAGCTTTGGAAATAAAACGATCTTTACTCGCAAGATAAACATTAAAAGGTTAGATCTTTTTTACTTTCTCGTATAGCATGTAAAGAGAAAGTATTGTAATAGCTCAAAAAAAATTCAAATTCGAGATTTTAATTTATTTAAGGATCAGAAAATCTCCAATGACAACGCAGCTAATCTTTTTCAATTTTTATTTAAGTTGTAAAGTGCCAGGGCCAACGTTTCGGTCGCATATAGGACCATCATCAGGGCCAAGCCATTGTCAAAATATTATTCCTCTTGGTCATATTGGCCAAAGAAATTATTAACAACGCAACAAATTCAATGACCAAATTATTAGAAACAGTGTCTGAGTTGTTAATAATTTCTTTGACCAATATGACCAAGAGGAATAATATTTTGACAATGGCTTGGCCCTGATGATGGTCCTATATGCGACCGAAACGTTGGCCCTGGCACTTTACACTTAAATAAAAATTGAAAAACGATTAGCTGCGTTGCTCATTGGAGATTTCCTGATCCTTAAATAAATCATATTATCAGCTATACACCTCAATTAAAACGAGATTTTAATGTTTCTCCACGTTTTAGACATCCCAAAAAAACCATTTTCGCGATTATGTCTATGTGAATGTGTGTGTGAACACGATTGCTTAAAAACCAGAGCAGCCAGATCGATGAAATTTGTTATATACTCTTTGCACTAAAATTGTAGATTTCTATCAACTTTTGGAGTAAATATGTCACTTGGAAGTAGTACTTTATCTAAAAAAATTTTTTCAAAAATTTTGAAATTTTCAATTTTTTTGTCATATTAAAGACAAAAATGTCTTTTTTAATTATTTCAAAAAACTATTCAGTTTTCGAAAAAATTTTAAAGTATAAAATTTTTTTAAAATAAAGTAATTTGTCATAATATTTCAAAAAAAAAAAATTGGAAATCAGATAATTGCAAACAAAATACGTGAGCTGTATGTGCCATGCACATAAAAAAAAAAAAATTCTATATACATCTATATAATTCGCTAATGTCCATCTGTCTGTCACGCTCTATTTGGGCAACTTCCGGTTGGAATTTTGAAATAAAATATTATATGCGTAAAGAGGACCTTCTCGGGATTACAAGAAAATTATTTTCATCCCGAAATTCCTATAACTTTTTTAGTTATTAATTATTAAAGTTACGATTTCTCCCATAGGAAATGTATAGAGAAATATTTATGTATTCTTTTCATTTGTGTATTCCATGAATGTAAACAAATCCTCAAGCAGGCACTGGATTGGGATTGGAATGGAATAATAATCCGAGGGCTTTTCTTCTTATTTTTTTTTATTTATCATTCACACTTTTTCTCATTCACACAGTCTTTTCGGCAACTTAGGCCATATAAAACTTTTACGATAACCGTTATTGATTAATATACATATATAGAGTCCAGGCATTCCTATTTAAGCCATCTGGTATCCAATTGGCTTAAATAAAATTATCGGACTGCCTGGGTCCGAACCCGCGACTCTTGGTATACGAGGTTAGCACTCTAACCCCCTACACCACAGATCATACAATCAAGATGGGACAGCTCCAGGTTAAAAATTGTTTATAAGTTTAGCGCCCTCTATACGCGTATCGACCTATTATTTTGCGCGGGAGACCCGTGGCTCAGAGAGAAGACATTAGCTTCTCGTGCCTAAGGTCCCGCGTTCGCGTCCCGTCCCAAGCGAGAAAAATTTATTTAATTTGAATTGGCTACTAATCATTTGAACTTAATAGGGATGGGGTCTAAATCACCTTAGATGCCGAAAAGACCTTAAATAAAAAAAAAAAAAAAACTGCTCACGAAAAATTTAATTTGTTTCAAATACTGGAGTGATAGTTGCACAGGAAAAATCTCGTCCAATCCGTATTGAATTTTTGATATTTATTCAATATTTTCTGTATATTAATCAAGGGCGGATCCAGAGGTGTTTCTCGGGGGAGAGGGGGTAATCTGGTGTGACTGGTCGCACAGCACGCAATTTTTTCTTTATTTCGGTAATTTAAAGGCGCATTCTGTACTTGTTTGCCAGAATATAAATACAAATCAAACTTTTAAGTATTAGTTTTTAAGATTTTTCATTAAAAATAAATTTATTTTCGAAAAAAAGTTGTTTTTTTTTTAAATCTCGGGGGGGGGGGGGGTAATTACCGCCTTTACCCCCCTGTATCCGGCCCTTGATATTAATATATATGTTCATCGGTATGATAAAATAAAAAAAAAAAAAGATTAAAACAATTATTTGAAAATGAACAGTAAATGAAAAAAAAAAGAGAAATTAGTGTTAAAAAAATTTATTGAAAATTGTAAAAAAATTATAATTAAATTTAATTATAAGAGCAACAAATTAAGAACTTACTTCTTTCTTTCCCATTTTTTAAACACTTAGGGCATATTAAAGGGCAATAATTGCGTGTGATTAATTGAGTAGGGCACGTTACAATTTTATTTAATTCAAATTTATAATATTTTTTTTTATTTGTTATTAAACTCATGAAACAATGTTATTTTGTTGGCGAATGGAACGAACTCTACAGGATAAATTTTTAACTAGTCTAGTATTGCCATCTAGCCACATATCAGACAACTAAAAACTTATAAACATTCTTCCCATAGAGCTGTCCCCCCATGCCCTACACCAAGCCCCGAGGGCTTTTCTTCTTAATTATGAAAAGAAAATTATTATTATTCCATTCCAATTCAGTGCCTGCTTGAGGATTTGTTTACATTCATGGAATACACAAATGTAAAGAATACATAAATATTTCTCTACGTGAAGCTTCTCATAATTAAGAAAAGGCAGGCCGCAGGCGGGCCCGAGCCAGCTGGCGGGGGTCCAGGAAAGCGAAGCCTGCCGAAGACGGGATTCGCGGCTAGTTATCTCAAAACTTTTAAAAATCGTATTTTAAAATAATTTTTTCATCATGAAAATGATTTGTACAAAAATGGTCTCAATCTTTTTGAAAGACAAATGATCAAATAGCAGAAACGGAACTAAAATTTCAATCTAACGATATGTGTGTGTGTGTGTGTATGTGTGTGTGTGTGTTACACAAGATTACATCTTCAAAATGGGTTATATGCCGTTTGCTATCACTGCTTATTATCTCCATCATACTTGCTATAAAAAATGACTCTATACTAAATAGCTATTGTTGGATGGTAAGGAGGGGAGGGGAAAGGGGGTAGAGGGGGGAGGAGGGGGTGTGGTATTAAATTGGACACATTCATAGAAATAGATAAATCAGAAGCCATTAACTAAAAGTTAATAGAGTAATTATTTTAAGAAGTTGATGAGTTGCTCGAAATCGATCCTTATCCTAACTTTCAACATTATAGGCGTTAGAATAATATCCTTATGGATGCTTTATTTTAGCCGCTACGCCAGCCAAAGGTTTAAGTTGAGAGATATCGCAATAAATGATTTTAAACATCCATCCCGCCCCAGTAAAAAGAAAAAACAACCTTCCATGATAGTATTATTAATTATGAATAATAATTTAATATTTTCCACATTCATTTTAACTATCGAAGGGAAATTTACTCGTTACCTTCTGGTGATGTTAAGTGTTTATCTTTTGTTACCATGGCAACCATTTCCCCTATCTTTTCTATGGAGGACAAGAGTAAAGTGGTCTTCAGAAGATTTCAATGGCAAAATGGGAATATACATTTTAAAAAGCATCTAAAAAATAATTGATTTATGAATTTTAATCAAAATCGTTAGAGCGAATTTTGTGAAAATCGAATAAAACTGAAAAACTACATCAGTAAAGTACTAGTACTCTTTAGTCGATTTTGTTCAAAAGCTTATTTTCACGCCCTAGAGGGGTGCCTAACTTAAATATAAAATTTCAACCTCCTACCTCAATTCCTTCATGCTTTAAATTGACAATATATTACATATATACATAGGTAAGAGAAAGTAAAAATTATCATAACTATTCCAATCCACTGCCTGCTTGAGGATTTGTTTACATTCATAGAATATACAAATGGAAAGAATATATAAATATTTCTCTATGCGAAAAATCGTAACTTTAGGAATTAATAACTCAAAAAGTTATAGGAATTTCGGGATGAAAATAATTTTCCTGTAATCCCTAGAAGGTCCTCTTTAAGAATAAAAAATTTCGTTTCAAAATTCCAACGGGAGGTTGCTTAAATAGAGAGTGACAGACGGACATTAGCGAATTATATAAATAGATTAGATAATTTTAATAAAAAAAAAAAAATTTTAATTGTAAACACAACAAAATAAAATTTGTAATCCAATTGTCATGGTCATTTATATAATTTTTAGCCTGAAGATGGAGTTGAAAAATCTTCGAAACTGTATACCTGTACAGGCAGTCGCAGATATAAATTCCATCTTAACAACCCAAAAGGTGCCCCCGAGTTTGGCGTAGTATGTAGCGCGCCTACCTCCTATACCAAACGTCGCGGGTTCGGACCCAGGCAGTCCGAAGATTTTATTTAAGCCATTTGGATACCAGATGGCTTAAATAGAAATGCCTGAACCCTAAATACATATATAAATTACAACGGTTATCGTATAAAGTCTTAAATGGCCAGAGTTGCCGAAAAAGACTGTGTGAATGTGTGTGTGAGTGTGAGTGTGAATGAGAAAAAAGTGTGAATGTTTTAATAAAAAAAAAAAAAAAAAAAAAACCCAAAAGGTAACGAGTAAACTTGACTTCAAAATGAAATTGATCTTCTTGTACCATGAATGATTCAATTAAAAAATTTATAATATTTATTTAAAAACAATGAAATAATCACAAGTAGAAAATGTATGGATGGGACTTAATATTGTCTCTCACTGTACAATCCAATTATCCAGTTAATATACCGATGACAACCAAGGGACCTTCCACATGCTGATTTTTCGTGGTCACCCACTCGCGCTTGGAAGTGTTTAATTGCAACGGACTGTTGCTCTACTCCGTGCTACTCCCAGGCCTCCCGGCTTTTATATACAGTATATAAAAGTAAACATCATTTGATTTATTTTTCTTAATTTTCTCTAGAAATAAATCATTTTTTTTTTTTTTTTCATATATAAACATGAGATATGTGTTTTATAATTTTTGAAATAAATATATTAATGAAAATATTAGTATGGTAAAATAATAAATAAACAAAATTGATAGTTTCGAAATTTAAAAAAAAAAAAAAAAAAGTTGATTTCTGAACTCAATAATTTAAGGTGCGCGTCTCGGGGTGCTGCTAATTTTGGAAGATTCCAGCCAGAGGCGTACCGAGGCAGTTGGGGGCCTGGGGCGGCACTAGATGAGGGGGCCTTATATATTGAATTTTTTTTTTTTTGTGGGGGGGGGGGGGTGCTCATCTTTAAATATCCCTCTCCTCCATACACAAAAATATTTTTAAAATACCGTATATCCCTGAACCCCAAGGGCCCCGGGGCCCCTCAAAGAGAAATTTTCATTAAATTTTGTTTTTACTTGAGCCCTGAGGGCCCCGGGGCCTCTCAAAGAGAAATTTTCATTAAATTTTGTTTTTACTTGAGCCCTGAGGGCCCCGGGGCCTCTCAAAGAGAAATTTTCATTTAATTTTGTTTTTACTTGAGCCCTGAGGGCCCCGGGGCCTCTCAAAGAGAAATTTTCATTTAATTTTGTTTTTACTTGAGCCCTGAGGGCCCCGGGGCCTCTCAAAGAGAAATTTTCATTTAATTTTGTTTTTACTTGAGCCCTGAGGGCCCCGGGGCCTCTCAAAGAGAAATTTTCATTTAATTTTGTTTTTACTTGAGCCCTGAGGGCCCCGGGGCCCCCTCAAAGAGAAATTTTCATTAAATTTTCTTTTTTTTTATCTAAATTTTTCCATTTTTACTTGAGACATGAGGGCCCCGGGGCCTCTCAAAGAGAAATTTTCATTAAATTTTCTTTTTTTTTATCTAAATTTTCCCATTTTTACTTGAGCCCCAAGGGCCCCGGGGCCCCTCAAAGAGAAATTTTCATTAAATTTTCTTTTTTTTTATCTAAATTTTCCCATTTTTACTTGAGACCTGAGGGCCCCGGGGCCTTTCAAAGGGAAATTTTCATTAAATTTTTTTTTTATAAATATATGGGGGCCTATGCCGGCTCGGGGCCTGGGGCGGACCGCCCCCCCTCGCCCCCCCCCCTCGGTACGCCACTGATTCCAGCGTCCACAATTTTGAAGCTATCGACCTCAAATTTTTTTTAAATTAAAGCTATTTAAAATATCTACATCTTATAGAAGCTTTTTTTTTATTTTCGAAAAAATAAAATTTTTTTTTAGATTAATCGCATTAAATAAAAGATATTTTTAAAAAATTCGCTCTATATCTTATAGAAAATTAAATTATTAAACATTGTATTAAAAAATAATTAATTTTTTATCCTTAGTTAATTAGCTGGAATCTTTAAAATGAAATGAAATAAATCCCTTGTATCTCTATGGGGAAAACTAACGCCATCTCTTGCCGCCTAGAGTAACTCGGTACTGAATCGACTTCTAACGGTTTTTCGAGAAAGGCGAAAAATAAAACAAAAATCTATTTTTTGTCGAAGTTTCGGAGTGCCGATCGCACTCTTCATCAGGACAAAAATGATGTCAAGTTGTCAGGTTATTTGACATGGTAGTGTAGCAACGTTTTAACCAATTTATATTTACTTGAAGATTCTAGTATTTCGAGGTCGAAACGTCGATAAAAAATAGATTTTTGTTTTATTTTTCACATTGGCTGCCCTTGTACTGCATCCTCAAAGAATACATAAATATTTCTCTATACATTTCCTATGAGGAAAATTGTAACTTTAGGAATTAATAACTTAAAAAGTTAAAGGAATATCGGGATGCAAATAATTTTCCTGTAATCTCTAGAAGGTCCTCTTTATGAAATATAAAATTTCATTTCCAAATTTTAACGAGAAGTTACCTAAATAGAGCGTGACAGACAAACAGACAGACAGACGGACATTAGCGAATTTTTTTTTTTTAATCATTAAATGAATGATTAATTTTAGAAAAGAAAATATAATTTTTTTTTTTTATTGATAAAATCAGAATTTTGAAATAAAAATCATAGAAAGCAAGCTAGGCCACCAATGACGTGACAAATGATATTCAAATTCAGGTTTATTTTTTGATAATTGGGAGAGAAAAAATAATGATAATTAATTAATGATTTGTTGATAAATTAATGAGCTGTCTAAAATCAAAAACAGGTTCCGATAGGATTTTTTTTTTTAATCGGAATAATAGGTAATCTATTCCAAGATTATTTTTTTTTTTTGAGAAGAGCGACCACCGTACATATACTGTCATTGCTAATCAATGCAACCATTATTCGGATTTCTTTTTTTTAATTTTGAAACGTTAATTGCATATACTACTTCTGATTAAATAAAATGCAAATTACAAGCAACTTGTTTAAGAAACAATTAATTTCCTGTTAAATTTGAATAAATTATAAAAGGCTGTTTTTTTTTTTAATATAAAATAAAATTTATTATCTATTATCTTGGGAGATATATATTAGTCTAAAGAATGAATAAATCAGGTATCGGTTTGTAACCAATTGGGGACTTGTAAATCATCATGATAAAGGTTAATTACAAGCCTTTTTTTTTTTTTTTTTTTGATCGAGATGCGCTTTCCAGATATTGTCGAAAAGTAGCCAGTTGGTCGGTAGCACTAAAGAGAGAGACCATTATCACTTTAGGCGGGTTAATGAAGAGGAAATCTGAACACATAAATCTTCTGTTCGAACCAATTTACGCTTGGGGGATTAAGAAGAAGAAAAAAAAAAAATTAAATTTATTTAATTCAGGTAAGGGAGTGGGGGACTTTTTTGATAGATGATGATTTACAAACGTTTGAACCATCCACTGGGATGGAGGGCAACGAAGAAGCAGATAAGCTTGCAAAAAGGGGAGCAGAAACAACACCTTTTAGCGGAATTAGGATGAACACCAACTCTGAATTCAAAAGAAAAGAACGAAAGAGAACGGCTATCGGAAACTGAGAGCAATCCAAAGAACTTCTCGGGACATTTGAACTGCGAATTGCCTAAAACTTAGTAAGAACAAGTTGAGAATACTGACGGGTTTCTTAACAGAGAAGAAGAATATGGGAAGCTGTCATCGAAGGAGCTTCCATCCTTAGAACCGCGCCAGATCCTCAGCTTTTTGGAAGCCACCGGTCTGGAAAAGATACTCTGAACGGGGAATTGCACCGTAGGACAGGGGCGGGCAAAAGCCGGCCCGTGGTCCGTTGAAAAATCTCTTTTATGCAATTTTGTTGAAATCAGCAGTATTAGTGTGCGTAGTGTACATATAAATAATGAAATATATAAATAATAGCGAGTATTATAATTTCGAACAGCCGTAACCATATCCCTACTTTTATGTATGCAACATATTAGGTCTGTTCGATTATAAATAAAATTTAATTGCAAGCTCTGATGATGGTCATAACCAAGACCGAAACATCGGATCATCCTCAGCTTGCGGGCTGTCAATATAGGCAAACTCTCAAGATGGCTTTAACCAAGACCGAAACGTTAGCGTAGAGAGCCTAATAAATGAAATTAACGATTTTAACGATTATCCAATTATAAAATTTACATCTTGTAATAAATTTAGTAGGAGTAAGTTAATGAAAATCTTCAAAATTCACGTTTTTTAACATTATAAGTGGAATTTTTCCATGAAATTAAATGATAATCGCAGAATTGAGAATATCAATAGAAAGCTTAGTAAAAAGGAAAAGTTTTATAAAATCTGCCAAACTCGGGCTTAAAAAATATTTATGTAAGAGAAAAATAAAACTTCAAAATTTAACGATTTAAATTTTTTTTTATTTTTAATGTCGACCATTGTAACCGTATTCAAAATAGGGATAAAATCTTTTCTCGAATGAAAATTTAATGAGCTTTCCAACATTGTTTTCAAAATTTGCTAAACGGGCAATAGTTTAGGACAGTGGTTCCCAACCTTTTTTGACCCATCGCCCCTTTCTGGAGGTTGACTAACACCTATCGCCCCCCCCCCCCCTTTACATTTTCAATGTAGGGCCTATGCCTAATTTTGAAGTAAAGTGTAAATAATAAAGCAGTTTTATTATTTTAAACAATTTTATTACCGTAGGCCTATATACAGGGCCGCAGACAGACTTGACAAGCCCCGGGTCTACTTAGTAATACGCCCCCCCCCAAAAAAAAAAAAACTAAAGTTTTTTTTTACTATGTAAAAGGCTATTGTGGCCTTCATGCCAACACTTTTTTACACAGTTTTTGACACAACTTTTGAAATAGTTATATATAGCTTACAATATTTATTTAAATAAAGTTATTTAAATAAAGTTATATAAAACCCTTTTAAAGTTATATAAAATTTTTTCAAAATTTCCTAAACAAAGAGTTACAAAGTTTTAATTTATCGAGGCCAGATCTGGACAGAGGATTACCGGGGGAATCTGGGGGTATGGAAAATTTTTTGAAAATTAGCCACTGAAATCTGCGTTTTTAGCTATCCTGAGTCATGAAAAAGATCAAACTTGCTTTGAGCTTAAAGGGCCCGGGCCCCCTGAAGAAAAAAAATTCAAGAAAATGATTTTTTTTAATTGAATTTTAAGATTTGAGCTAAAAGTGACTTTTCAAATCTAGATTAGAATTATCTTAAGACTATTTTATTTTTATGATAATATTTTGTCCTCTTATATCCTGACCATCCTGTAAATAGGAGATTTTTCTCTTTGATTTTTATTTTTTTTAATTTTAGTAAACTAATAATTTTTCTCTCTTTGAATACTCATCGCCCCCCCAATCGCCCCCCGCTTATTTATCGCCCCCCTGAAAACCCAAATCGCCCCCAGGTTGGGAACCACTGGTTTAGGAAATATCACCGTATTAAAAAAAAAATCGTCTCTTTCGGAAAAAACACAAATATTGTGATAACGGCCAAATGGTTGAGAATTGTGTGGCCCTTGAACTTATCCTCCGATTCTTATGCTACACCCCTAGCATAAGAAAATAAGATCCCGTGGGCTAATTAGGATAGAATAAAGTCCTGCGCCTTGAATTTTGATTCCAAAGAGAGATGGATTAAATTGTTTCATCTGACAAAGTTCCTCAGCATAAGAAATCTGTTCATATTTTTTAAATTTTCATTTCATAATTATTCGTCAATCGTATATATCAGTTCGATTATATAAAATTAAGAGATGAGAGTGTGACTATTTGGCTAAAAAAGAATAGGCTTTTAAGGCGACTCTTTTTGACAAATTTTTTGCTTATTAAACAACCTTTTGTTCAACATTTTTATGGTTTTTTTAAGCAATTTTTTTCTTATATACATACGGGTACATACATTTTCCCTTTTCATTTTTATATATAGAGATTATTTTAACGGTTAATTATTCATGAACTTAAGATTTTTTGTGAATCATATCCTTTCCGGGACTCTCCCGGTACACAGACAAAAAATTTACGCCGATATTTTAGAATTAAAATGTAAATAAATAAAAAAATTGTAAACATGGGTAAATTTTTTTTTTTTTTTTTATATTTATATTTTGTTACCATGGCAACTATTTCTCCTAATTTTTATTTTTTTCTTATTTTAACGGTTAATTACTCATTAACTTATTGTTATTTGTAAACAAAACCTGTCCGGGACTCTCACAAACATACACAAAAATTTCATCATAATTGGTTCAGTGTTTAGGAGGAGTTAGTCACATACACGTACAGAAGAATTATATACTGTATATATATAGAGAATAACCTCTTTTAACCTCTCATTTTTTTGACAGTTGTATGGATATTTTGAAGCGCCACGAGTTACGTCATCATCATAAACAGATCACGTGACTTTTTTTTACAATTATAGGGTCATGTGACACATCGATTCAAATCTATTTTTTTCATTTCAAATCGAAAGAAATGTCTCATAACGATCAGGCATCAAATAAAATGTTTAAGAAAATCCACAGTGGGGCGCTCTGCCCCTTTGAAATTTACTACTGTAAATTCTTTTCTACTTTTTGGCGTATAAAAAAATTTTAAATAGGCCTATAAATTTACATTTCCCAAAAAATAAAGGCGCATCTCCGTGTGATCACCTTGTATACGCTATTTCTGTCGAACAATTCAAATAGTAAGTTGAAGAAGAGCCTCCCGTGACTCATCAAGAGATTAAATTACGAATGTGAATGGGGCCGAGAGCGTGTTTGATCAATTGCATTAGCATTCCAATCTATTCAGATTAACTCTGCCTTTGGCAGACAGAAATGGATGATCCTCTGATGCATATCAATAATTAATTCAATAGTAATTAATAATCAAATGTGATATTAACATTCATTTTAAGAATGAATTCATCAAAATTTCAAAAAAAAAAACGAATGAATGAATGAATGACCTTGGAGCATGAAAATTTTTTTGTCAAAAAAAAAAAAATCAATCATCAAGTTTTTAACTTATTACTATAATTATATAAAATAATTAAAATGTTTTTAGAATTAATGATTACTGAAATGGAAATAAATATCCACTCTGATTAGCAGTAAGTTTAAATTTAACATGGAAATTTATCATATTTAGGGCAATATTTTATAAAAATATGTAGACTATAACTGGCTGAATTTTTAATAAGACAGTCGAAATATTATTTTTTTTTTTTAATCTTAATGTATTTCTATAGATATTAAAAAAAAAAAAAACTTTGGTGTGACTACACACAGCACACAACTTTTAACTTTTTCTTAGCTATATATGTGCCCATAATTATGAAAGTGGTCCAAGGGTGGATCCAGAGGTGTTTCTCGGGGGGAGGGGGAAGTAATCTGGTGTGACTGGTCGCACAGCACACAATTTTTTCTTAATTTCGGTAATTTAAAGGCGTATTCTGTACTTGTTTGCCAGAATATAAATACAAATCAAATTTTTAAGTATTAATATTTAAAATTTTACATTAAAAAAATTAGGTGTTGGCGTGTCTTCTACACAGCCGGTGGTTTTTTAACGTGACAACGTCTTTTGCTTGGACTTCAAAAAAAATTTTTTCTCTTACCTATATTGAAATATAAAGAGAGAAAGTATTGTTTTTTTTTTACTAGTAGTTTGTTTTCATAAATAAACATGTTCAAACATTTTATTGAGACAATATATGACAGAGGTGGCTTTTTTTATCCATTAAGGGCGACTTATGCTTAAAAATGAGGTTTTTCGAGAAAAAAACTAATTTTGGAGTTAATCACTCGGGATTTTTTTATTTATTCTATTAGAGGTTATCTTTCTGCACCAAATGACATCTCATTTAGTCTGATCTGATTAGCCGTTCGGAATCTACAGGCGTTTAAAATTTCGAAAAACGAAATCCCGCCGAGGGCTCTCATGCGGTAAAATGACGTCATATCAAAAAAATGAAAAAATTACCTCTGGGCATTGGACCACTCTTTCTAAAACTATATTTAGATTTAATGTAGCTTTTATGGTCAAGTAGCTAGGCGTTACATAAATAGGGCTATTTTTCGATATTTTTTTGCCTAAAAAATGAGGGTTTTCGAGAAAAAACTAATTTTGGAGTTAATTACTCGGGATTTTTTTATTTATCCTATTAGAGGTTTTCTTTCTGCACCAAATGACATCCCATTTAGTCTGATCTGATTAGCCGTTCGGAATCTTCAGGGGTTTATACTTCAAATTAGAATTTACCGCAGCTCGGTAAAATAAATGATAGGAAAAAATAAATGGTGAAATCTTTAGCTGAAAACTCATTCTTTCTAACCATATATTTCCCATAATTGTACCTCTTAAGACAGAGGAGATTCAAGCTGATAAACTTTTTCGTGCATGCCCCTCTAACATGATTTGTAAGACGTTGTCACGTCAAAATAAATTTTTTTGCGAAAAAAGTTTTTTTTTTAATCTCGGGGGGGGGGGAGGGGGTAATTACCCCCTTTACCCCCCCTCCTTGTATCCGCCTTTGAAGTGGTCTAAGTCAGATATTTCTTGTTTCGAGTTATTAAGTGAATTGCATTTGAATAAATTAAAAAATATTTTTACATTATGCCTTATTTTATTTTATTTTTTTTATTTTTTTTATTATTAGTCTTGATTAATCGAAATTTATTATGAATATAAAATTTTGTGGAATTTCGGACGAATTTTTTAATGTTCGATATGTTTGACTTAGACCATTATCATAATTAGTTTGAATATCCTAGAAATGACTTACAAGGGGGGGTGCATGGCCTTCATGTCACCAATTTGAACGAAAATTTTTTATGTGATTTTTTTTTTAAACACTCCCACTTTTTTCCCATTCACACTCACATTCACACAGTCTTTTCGGCAACTTAGGCCATTTGGTATCCAAATGGCTTAAATAAAATCATCAGACTGCCTGAACCGAACCCTCGACCTTTGGTATCAAGACAGACGTACTACCAACTACGACAAGCCCGAGGGCAAAAACAAATTCCGTTGAAGCGAGAGAATGCGGCAAAGGGAAGTTGGTCAAACAGAGTGTGACAGACAGACACTCAGCTATTATATACACTGAATTTAGATTTTAAGATTTTCGTTTTGCGGGCCGAGGAGGCCATGAAAATATTACGGGCGGGTACGGGCGGTTAGTAAGTTTAAATAAACGGGTTCAGGCATGCAAATGAAATCGGGCGAGCACGGACCTATATAAAAAAAAATCAAAAAATTTAAAATATTTCTTTTTTCCTACATCTGAGATCATGAAAAAGTTGAGTTTTTTTATTAAAAAATATAAAATCAATGAAAAATTAAATATTTTTAAATAAAATTATTTTATTCGTTCATTCATTCACTAAATCTCGGGCGGGTATGGGCGGGTTTGAAAAAATTACGAGCCGGGTACGGGCGGGAAGTCAAAAAAAAATACGGACACGGGCCGGTACGGGCCAAAAAAAATCGGCCCGTGCAGGGCTCTAGCAACTAGTAACTAAATATAAAAAGTTTTTCCAAAATATGGCCCGTTTTGACATAATTGGCTTAGAAATGAGCATTCAGATTTGTTTTGAGCTCGCAAAAATTATACAAAGTCACATGATTGTTTCATACCCGATTTTTATTATATTGTGTGTTTAATAAAGAAAATAAATAAATAAATAGAAGAATAGTAAATGTTTAAAGATAGATTCCAAATTTTTTTCCCCTCTCCTTCAGTCCTCCTTTAAACAAACATGAACAAAAAAAAAAAAATCAAACAAGATAAATTCCAAGATGTCAATCTTTAAATGATGGGAGAGAGAAGAAATCAAGTGGCTGCTGCAAATTCTTCACCTCCGTGGGAGTCTTTCTTTTTTCTTTCGGTCTTTTTCAAAGATGTCACCAAAAAAAAAAAAAATTGATAAGAAGAAATTAAAAATTTAATATTCAACAAAAAGCGAATGAATAAATCAATAAAGAATAAAAATTTGACTTCGAAATACGTACTTTGAACACAAAATGATAAAATGCTTCCGATTTTTATGAATTTAAATAATATTAAAGGTTTCAGCAATTGGATTTTGTGTTAATTTATTGAAGCAATTAAAATTATCAGCGAGAAGAGACAGACAAACACCAAAAGAACACAGATACACTCTCAGATATGCACATTCGAAATATGTATATTTATAAGAAAGAGATTTTAAGAGCAAAAGAATTAGATTTTCGATTTAACTGTGGTTTATTTGTGAAAATTACAACGTTTCGGCCACTCATTCTGTGGGCTTCTTCAGGTACATTTCAGCTAAGATTACAAAGGCTGTTACATCTGTAACAACCTCAATTGAACTGGTTGAGACCAAGGGCGGATACAGGGGGGGGGGGGTAAAGGAGGTAATTACCCCCCCCCCCCCAAGATTTGAAAAAAATATCTTTTTTTCGAAAAAAAAAAATGTATTTTTAATGTAAAATTTTAAAAATTAATACTTAAAAATTTGATTTGTATTTATATTCTGGCCAACAAGTACAGAATGCGCCTTTAAATTACCGAAATTACAGAAAAAATAGTGTGCTGTGCGACGAGTCACACCAGATTACCCCCCCCCCCCCCCCGAGAAACACCTCTGGATCCGCCCTTGGTTGAGACAACAAGATGGCTGCCGCTTCTCGACCTGCACGCCATCTACACATGAGCGATCACAGCGCCCCTACATACAATCTGACACGAAATTCAAATATTGTATTTTTTTTTTAAATATATTAGTATACACTATCTAAACTGTACAAATTACTATTGACAAATTGTTTACATACCGGTATACACACACACATACATATTTACATACACATTCATATACATATTATATATTTATGTGTGTGAATTTCGTGTCAGATTGTATGTAGGGGCGCTGCGATGCTCATATGTAAATAGATGGCGTGCAGGTCGAGAAGCGCCAGCCAACTTGTTGTCTCAACTAGGGCTGGGAAAAATAATCGATTAATCGTTTGTATACCGATTATTTTCTTAAAAAATAATCGATTATTATAAAAAAAATAATCGATTAATCGGGAAACCGATTGATTAATCGGAAATAATCGGAATAATCGGAGAACCGATTAATCGAAAATAATCAGAATAATCGGAGAACCGATTAATCGGAAATAATCTATTATTTTTTCATAACTGATTTTAGAGAAATAATCGGTGTTTTTTTTAACATTGATTGTATCCAAATAATCGATTGAGGTGAATATATATTCCAACTCGTTTCAAAATAAGAAATTTTTGGTAGCCAAATGTCTTAAATAAAATCATTATAGATATAGATTATTTTCGATTAATTGGTTCTCCGATTATTCTGATTATTTTCGATTAATCGGTTCTCCGATTATTCTGATTATTTTCGATTAATCGGTTCTCCGATTATTCCGATTAATCGGTTCTCCGATTATTCCGATTATTTTCGATTATCAGGTTCTCCGATTATTCCGATTATTTTCGATTAATCGGGAAAGCGATTAATTGGAATAATCGATTATTTTTTATAATCGAAAATCGATTATTTTTTTCAATAATCGAACACCCCTTAGTCTCAACCAGTTCAATTGAGATTGTCACAGATGTAACAGCCTTTGTAATCTTAGCTGAAATGTACCTGAAGAAGGCCACAGAATGAGTGGCCGAAACGTTGTAATTTTCACAAATAAACCACAGTTAAACCGAAAATCTAATTCTTTTACTGCGATATCGAATTTTTGACATGAAACCAATACATTATACATATTAACAATTATATAGGTAAGAGAAAGTAAAAAAGAAACGAGAGTAAAAAGAATAAAAATGTATTCATTACAAATTCTTTATCGAGTCTCTTTGATAAATTTTTTATTTCTTAAATTTATGTATATAATTGCAATTATAATCAAAAAAGAGAGATATAAAATGAAAAACGGAAAAGTTTTTTTTATGAATTTCTTGAATATTAAATTGGATCATAAATAAAAATGAATCGAATAAAAATTGATGAGAAAGTAAATAAACATTAATCAACGAACGTGAGAAAAATTGATAAATACCAAATGCCAAAAACATTAACGAATCCCAACCAAATGGATGACAAAAAAACAAAAAAATTAAGAAGAAGAGATGATGATGATTGAGGAATGGAAAGTAAAACGTCATAACAAAGACAATCGCTATTTATTAGAGTAATAAAAATTTATTTGATAAAAGAACAAAAACAGAGAAATTATTTTAATTTTTTTTTTTTCTTGATTAATGTCGTAAAAATTTGCATATTTTTATTATTATCAGGGCATTAGAGCCTTTGATTCGACCCTAAAACAGCACAAAAACCGAGAGTACCCCCACTATCGAGAACAGCATGTATATTTTTTTATTATCGCCTGAAGAAAAACAAATTGCGTTTCAGCCTAAGTGATAGGCAACCAAAATGACACGTTCTCTCTCAGGGAATCGAAGGACACTTTGCAGCCAGGAGATTAAATAAAAATTTGCCCTGATGAAGGTCGTGACAGACGACCGAAACGTCGGCAAGTAAAAAATTAAATAAAAATTTTTTTATATAATCTCCTGGCTGCAAAGTGTCCTTCGGTTTCCTGATTAAATCTCCACACAGCCATAACACATTATAAAAACATGTTCTCTCTTTAATTCATTTCTTTGAGGGGTTGTCTAACAGGTAGGCCTATGTTAATAATTTTTTTATTTTTTTAACACTCACACTTTTTCTCTTTCACACTCACACTGACACACCCATAAACACAACTCAAGGCAGATATTGAAGACTTTTATTCGAAATCCGTTATTGATTAATTATTTTTGTCGGAGGGATAAAGCTTATTAATTTATTTTTTAATATTTTTTTCTTCCCCCCCCCACATTTAATTAATTTGTAATTAAATTTTTATTTTATAAATATGTAATTGTTACTAACTTCAGGTGTATTATTGTATTGACTATTGTTGTTGAAAAAAAATATAAAAAAATAAATAAACATCTTTTACCCGAAATAGTCTCTTTTTATTGTGCCTCTCCTCTAGAAATATACATATTTGGGGCCCAGGCATTCTTATTTAAGCCATTTGGTATCCAAAAGGCTTAAATAAAATCATCGGACTGCCTGGGGTTCGAACCCGCGACTTTTGGTATAAGAGGTTAGCACGCTACACCAAGGGAGGCTCTCAGGTATGTTATATGTTGAATATTATCATGGCTATTTTAAAATTAAATTCAAAAAAAAAATCAAAAAGTGGAAAAAAAAAAAATTTGGGAAAAAACCCGTCCGCCCTCTTGGGTAGAGATTTGCCTGTTTTTTCTTTTTCTCTATATATATTTATATATATATATAGAAAAAAAAATAATTTAATTATTAAAAAAAATTTGGTGTTGAGATTTTGATGAATTTATTCTTTTTTCCTCATAGTCTTTTCGACAACTTAGGCTATTTAAGACTTTGAACGATACCCGTTATTTGTAAATATATCAATTGGGGATCCAGGCATTCTTATTTAAGCCATTTGGTATCCATAAATAAAATCTCCCCGAACCCGCGACCCTCGGTATAGAAGATTAGCACGCTAACCCATACACCAAGCCCGAGGACATATTTTAACTTCCGCCTCGAGCTATTGTTAAATTATAAATTCAGACTTATGCAGCATTGTTGTAGAAGGGAGAATGGGCAAAAAGAGGATGGGTGCCTTAACTAAATTTTATTACGACTCGGGTGTGAATTAAGCCTTAAATACATCCAATACCCATTTATGGAGGAACAGATGGATGGATAGACAAGTCACTATAAACTAAAGGAGAGAGAAAATTAAATTCCGATAACATTAATGGAAAGATTTTTTTTTCTTATCAATAGCGAAATTTGATTATCTCTTTTTTTTTTCTTATCAAAGAATAATCTCAAAAGAGGAGGAGAAAAAAAAGAAGAAACCACTCACTTAACTACCATTTGAAAGTTTAGAATAATTAATTTACAAAACTAAAAAAAAAAAAAAGAGACAAGAATTCGCCATTTTGACTTTTTTTTTCTTTCGTAATGCATTCAATTATTTCTTTTTTTTTTTTTTGCTAAAGTGAACTTGGGGGAAACCACTTAATTTCTGAACTTGTTCACAGATTGGAAGAGATAAATTAAATGGAGTTTTTTTTTTTTTTATTTTGACATTCTAGTTCATTTAGATTTGAAATAATTTCTCTTTCTTTTAAGATAAACCCTCTCTCTGTCTGTGCAGTGCGATGCGACTATGTAGTTGGATTGGTCCTGCGTAACTAGCCCCTAAGGGTGGAGGGGGCAAAGCCCCCCCCCCCCACCACTCGCTTCAAATCGTCGCCCTTCTTGAGTAACATTAAAAAATAACCTCAATTCTAAAAATCTTTTAAAATGAGTTGAGAGGAGAAATTGTAGATTTTGTGGGACGGATTAGAGAATGTGAATTGCGAAAATTTAGAAATTACTTCCAAATACAGTGAAGGACAATATTAAGTCCCACCCATGCGTTTTCTACTTGTGATTATTTCATTGTTTTTAAATAAATTTTTTTTAATGGAAACTTTCATAGTTCAAACTAGAGTAGAAAATTTCCAATAAAGATTTTCATTTTCTTTTATAAAAACAATGAAATAATCCCAAGTAGAAAACGCATGGATGGGACTTAATATTGGCCCTCACTGTACCTAGGTAGGATTCTAGTTTTTTTTTTCCAAATTCGGGATCTAATGCCAGTCCAGACGATTGTGACTTTGTCAAGACTTCTACAGTGGTTTCGTCAGAAAGGTCGAGTGGAGAACTCTGATTAGAAAGTCGTTAATGGGGTGCGATTCTATCAAAAAGGGAGAAAATGAACGAAATCAAGTGAAGGCAGTATATGTTTTGAGATAACGTGTTGTGTTGATTGTAAATAAATAGTTGAAATGTAACGCTGTGGTTTCATTCCTCTCTTTAAAAACCTCAAAACAAACATAGCATGAGCAAAAACAAAGCGTTTGAGCAAAGAGAAAAAAGTTACATTATAAATATCAACCGTTGGTACTAAGTGAAACATTATATAAAATTCACCAGGAAGTTCGATGTAAGCCATTTGGATACCAAATGGCTTAAATAAGAATGCCGGGACCCCAATATATATATTATTCATATTAACGTATAGTCTTATATGGCCTAGTTGGCGAAAAGACTGTGTGTATGTGAGTGTGAATGGGAAAAAAGTGTGAGTGTTAAAAAAAAGTAAAAATTAAATAAAAAACACGTGGTTATAAATTTCAAAGATTTATTAAAAACTCTAGTCGAGTCCTAAATCGAAAAATCTCATCAAATTCCTTTAAATTTTTTCCGTGATTTTCTACACGGAACAAGAAAACATAAAATAAAAGAAATAAGTATTCTTCTCATCTTAGAGATCTCTAATAATTTATTTTCATATCTATAAGGATAGCGGGGGGCAGCCAAGAAAAATTAAATACAATCAATTTCTATCAGATTTTCTTAATTTGATTGTCGACGTTTCGGACGCCAGTCGCGCCCTTTTTTGACAATTGTTTGTCCTGAGGAAGGGCGCGACTGGCGTCCGAAACGTCGACAATCAAATTAAGTAAATCTGATAGAAATTGATTGTATTTAATTTTTCTTGGCTGCCCCCCTATCCTTATCAAGTTAAACAGCCATATTCTTCATTATTGTCATATCTTATCTTTTTCTTTTCCTTAATTCGGCTGTTGCCTGTTAATTGAATAAAAAGATGTCTCGAGATTAGCCTGTAGGCACACGCGATTGTTTTGGTGATTGCCACATCAGTTTTATTATTTATTTTTGAAAAAGTAACTCTAATTTCGTTTAGGGGAGTCCACTAATAATTCATAAATTATGTTAATTATAATTTTTTAAAGATAATAAAATTCACATTTTATGTAAAGCCCATTCTTTTATTATAGCAATGAAAATGGTACTTAATAAAAAAAAAAAAAGTAATTTTTGGGAGTCACATTAATATAATTTATATATGCACTTGTCAGTGGTAGAGTTGCACCCAGCAGGTGATCTTAGGTTTTGTTGTATCATTTGGGCCTAATATTCTCCAACACTAAATAAATAAAAAATAAAAGGCAATGGAATTTATAGGTGTCATAAAAGGGGCTCGCTGGCTGGCTGGCTGGCTTACCTGGAGGACTGGCGAGTCACATGTCCAAAGTCGGTGATATTGACGGTGGGTTGTCCCCCGGGGGGTCGTTGTCTTGCTCGGCCAATACTCCCGTTGCTGCTTCCGTTGTTGCTCAATTGGGTCCATTGAGGTCCACCAGATCCTCCAGGACCACCACGTTGAGATCGTACTGACGCCAAAAGACCGCCACCACCACCGAGGCCGAACATGCCTGACTGATAAGTGGGCGCAGGTGTTTGCATTAGTCCAGAGGCTCTTTCACGAACAGCCTCTTCGTAGCTCGGCAAAAGAGTCTAGAAAATAAAACAAGCAGAATTTTAATAGTTATTTGAGTTTATTCGTCAAGAATCATTAAAAGAACGTGAATAATTATTTACAAGGCAGAGAGAAAAAAAAGATAATACACTTATTTCCCTAGGTCCCTTTTTGGCTATAGAGTTTCTTACTGCATTTTATAAATTTCTTAAAGAAAAAAAAAGTATTTTAATGAAATATTGTATGAAAAAACAATAAAGGAGGAAAAAGAAAAAAAATAAAAGATAGAAACAATGTCGTGATGAAGGAACAAGAGAAGAACAGTGTTGTGAAGCTAAAAGAACAGAGAGAGAGAGAGAGAGAGAGAGAGATACAAAATTTGATATTTGGAATCTAAAACTCTATTTTTAAACTCATTCGATGGCAAAATTTGATATATTTCTAGAACAAGACACACATGTAAAGATTCCCACAGAAAAGCGCAAATTCTGCAATTGGAATCGTTACACGTGTGTCTGATCCCCTGGGAATGGGGGATTACTGTCTGGAAGAAGGCATAAAAGGCCACCCCCCACTCCCGGGCGAGATCATTCTCTCTCTCAACCTCCGAAGTATCAGACTGTATATTAATATAATAAATATAAATTTAAAAATTACAACACTTTTACTGAAAAAACCCCAACAAAAATCCCCTGAAAGGCAGCAGACAACACTTGTGCAAAGCGATTTACAACAACAGAAACGTCTACAAATATTAATTAAAAAAAAAACGAATAATTTTTATTTTTTCAATGGATATGTGCAATTAAAATTAATATCTTGGAATGGAAGATTTATAGCATTTATTTGAATAATTTTTACTTTCTCTTCGCTATATGTAATATATATACAGTATATAGAGAAAGTATTGGATTCATGTCAAAAATTCAATGTCGAGATTTTGATGGATATACACGTTTTGGGGTTCCCTGAAAACAAAATATCTCAAATACGAAAAGAGTTGGGAGGTTCTATTTTTTTTTTTTTTTTTTTTTTTTTTTAAACATTCACACTTTTTTCTCATTCACACTCATACACAAATTCACACAGTCTTTTTGGCAACTTAGGCCATATAAACGTTATTATCTATTGGAGGTCCAGGCATTTCTATTTAAGCCATTTGGTATCCAAATAAAATCATCGGACGGCCTGGGGTCACGTTCGGTATAAGAGGTAGGCACGCTACCAACTACACCAAGCCCGGGGTCAAGTTGGGAGGTTAAATTTTATATTCAAGTTAGACACACCCTTGAGAGAAGCTTTTGAACAAAATCGGCCAAAAAGTACTAGATTTTCTTTTACTAGTGCAATAGTTTCCAACAGGTGGTCCTTGAAAAAAATTTTTTGGGAACCATTGTACTATTGCACTGTTCATATTCGTTACTATGGTAGTCTCATCTTTTTATATTCCTAAATAAAGGGGGCCGGCGGGCCTGGCAAGAAGAAGGAACAACAGCCACCAAGATCAATGGTGTTAAGCAACGCCAAGTGGTGCTGAAAATCGGGACGATACATGTATCTAAATAATACCTAAATAAATAATAAATATTTATTTAAGTCAAATGGCCTCTGCAGCCGAAATGACTAAAATAAATAAATAAATCTCGTCCGAATCAGCATATAAAAATAAATAAATAAATATATAAATAGAGTTAGGGCCTAAATGATCTTAGATGCCGAAAAAGACCTTAAAATAAATGGACCCTTTTACGCATTAGTGTGTGTCAAGCGCCAGCTACCGAGTTTTGAGAAAATTAACATTAAAGTTTTTTGTTTTCATTGGATTATATATAATTTTTGTTGTCAATTGTGCAAGTAACATTAAATATGAATTTTTTTAGGACATATTTCATCAAAAAATACTATTAATTATAGCATTTGAAACAATATTCCGTGCTTAACTCAATTTTTAATTTTTTGGCGCTTGACACACTAATTCATAACAGGGTCCAAATAAAAAATTAGTGACCTATTTTTAAATCATATTGACTTTTGGTGGGTCCAAACGAACCTTTTTTACCAACACTTTTTCAATTCTCTTTGTAAATTAAAAAACGTTGTATTGTTATACCAAAATTTAAAGAATAACTCATCCTCTAAATATAGAATATTGTGTAAGAAAGCATTTCTTTGTTAGAATCAAGGATATAAATTTTATAACAAAAAAAAAAAAAAAAATGAATTTAAGACACCATCAATGAGAAGGCACATTACGACTCTTCTGGAGAAAATAATCTAAATAGCCAACGCCCTGAAAAATACAGGAAAAAAAAAGCACAATGTTTATGTGTTTTTCTCTCGTTAAGGGAGTTTATTTTTTCTTCTTCTCTATATGAAGCATTAATGCACAACGCGTGTACATGTTTAGAGGAGATGGAGCATAAAATTGATTAATCTCGCAAGTGGATGAACAGAGAGCCGTTCAAAATGAAGTTTATGCCTCACCGCGCGCCTAAGGCCAAGTGTTATGAATGATTATTATTATTGGCACTATGACAGTCAAAATAAATACAAGTGGATTATTTTAGAAATTAAAAGAGGAATATCGATGCGTATAAAGATGTCAGGTGAAGACTGTAGAGGCAGCCATTGACTGGAGGATATTAGATAACGAGATAGAGTCTGCCAGCCAGCTAGAAGAACGAATAACGATGACAGTATAGTTAGATGACATCTATTTTATTATTTAAATTTCATTCAATAGACGTTCTTTTTTTTTTTTAATATGAACGCCTGTTAACAACATCCCATTTACTAATTTAAATATTTTTCTAATTTATAACTTAATCAAATAATTTTATACTAATTTTATATTATAGAATTAATCATTTTTATTGGAGACTTTCGAAATTTTAAAATAAATCGTAAGAAATTTGCATTTATTTATGTATGTGTGTGTGTGTGTGTGAGCTAAAAAATATAAATTGGAATTTTGAAATTAAAGAATGAGAACAGGAAAAGAAAGATTCAAGGAATAAGTTAAGAAGGGAAAAAAGATGAAGATTTATGTATATGTAAATAAATAAATGCATTCGCGATTATTTTCAATTTAAAATTAAATCCAAATTCTTTTGGAAAAGGATTATTAAAAAAAAAAAAATTATTTAATTATTGATTAAAGGATTTATTTGAGTGTGAGTGTTGATAATCAAATAAGTAGAATCATGGGCGTACCCAGCGAGGGGCAAGGGGGCAGCTGCCCCCCCATAGAAGCAACAAAAAAAAAATTAAATGTTTATAAGGGGGGGGCAGCTGCCCCTCCCCCCTAGAAGCAACAAAAAAAAATTAAATGTTTATAAAGTGATGAAACGAAACAAAATTGGTGGATGGCGACGGGGAATGATTCTTTTTGTTAGGACTCGAGGGTTTTTAGGCCTTTAATTCGAAGGCTTCACCTCTCTATATAAAAAATAGCTATGTCACAATCTGGACGACCATGATCAGACCATGCCCCCCCCCTAGATTTGATCCTGGGTACGCCCATGAGTAGAATGAATGAGAGGGCAGCTAGTTATATTTCAATTTATTAATAAACCAGGGGCGACGTTTCGGTCACATATGGGACCATCTTCAGGGCTACAAATGATGAAAAAGAACATTTAACAGATAGATAGTGTCGTAAGGTTTTTTAGCTGGACCCCTCGCAAACTTAATTTCGGGCCCCATTATTAGACCTTACAAAAAATATTTTTAAAATACCGTATATCCCTGAACCCTGAGGAGCCCCGGGCTTTTTCCAAGACAAATTTTAATTATTTTTTTTTTTATCTAAATTTTTCTGTTTTTACCGGAGCCCTGAGGGCCCCGGGCCCTTTCAAAAACAAATTTTCTTTAAATTTTTTCGTTTTTATCGGAGCCCTGAGGAGATACAGTTTTTTAGAGCGGCCCGGCCCGTGGGTCCCCCACGCATCGCGGGGTTTGCGGGGGGTGTACGTTACGCTACTGGATAGAACAATCATTTACATAAATAAAAGTGTAAAATAGCTGTTATTTATTAAACTTAAGGAAGGTAAATCTGCAGCCAGGAGAATAAAAAACTATTTTAATTTCTTTTGCTCGACGTTTCGGACGCCAATCGCGTCCTTCTTCGGGACCAAAGATTGTTAAAAAGCACACATGGATTTTGTTATGGCATGTATAAAATATTTGAACAATATTGACAAAGGGATCTTTTTGTGTACGAGAAGAGCTCTCTGTGCTTTATTTTTTCCAATCGGATTGAATGGAAATGAAATCTCCCAAAATTATAACCCCGAGACGCGCACCTTAATATATTTTTAAATAAGAATAAGAAAAGAAACGCATTTCCCTTGGCTTACAACTACAGAGATGCGATTATCAAAAAGCAAAGAACCAACATGTAAAAAGCTCTAATAATAATTATTTTGTAATAAATCTTTATTTTTTTTTTTTTTTGCGGAACACTCACTCACTCTCTCGTTCTCCCACCCCAATCATTAGATTGCGGCACATCGCTTTGAAAAGCGATTGATATATTTAGAAATATCGATCTATATATAAAATATTATACCATTGCGGTTTGGAATAGTTATATTTTTTTTGCATCAATTCTTTAGAAAATAATCACCAACATCCATCATCATCATCTCTCAAGGAGAAAAAGAAAAAAAAACATTCAAATAAATAAAAAAAAAAATTCATCTTTTTCCTATTTAAGAATTTTGAAAAAAAAAAAGTCATAACTCAAATGTTTAAGTATTTACTTGTCGCAGTTTGGCGCGCGCCAAAGAAATTTATGCGTCAATACTTTGCAATTATAGGTAAAGTCAATGAATTGCATGTTGTTGTTGTTGTTGTTTGTGCCTCATAAATTCTAAAATGGCAGTTAATATTAGACAAGAGTGTGTGACGTGTGTTCAGGTCAGGGAAATTGTTGATTTTCACTTAAAACACACTTTTATTTTTTATTTTTTTTTTTTCTCCAAATCAACCAATAATAATTAATACAAGATGTCATTTTTCCTTATAACGCCGTTAATTTAGTAAAAAAGAGAAAGAATATTAATGGTCTTAAAATTGGGAAGAAAAAAATACTTTTTTTTAACTATAGAATAAATCATTTAATGTTATGACGTTTTGAAAATAATTTAAAAAAGTATAAATCAATTTTAAATAAAAATTTCTGAAGATTTTATTGTAATTCGTAAAAATGAAAAATAGGAAAAGGGAGGAGGAGGCTTTTCGGGTATACAGGGTATGCAACTCTGTTAGAAATAGTTTATTTTTGTATTATCACATTGTATTATAGGAATATAATAATCTGTACTTTTCAACAATTTATTAATTAAATAAATGCCCTCGGGGTTTGGTGTAGAGGTTAGCGTGCTAACCTCGAATACCAAACTTCGCGGGTTCGGACCCCAGGCAGTCCGATGATTTTATTTAAGCCATTTGGATACCAAATGGCTTAAATAAAATGCCTGGACCCCTAATATGTATATTAATCTCTATAACGGATATCGTAAAAGTCTTAAATGGCCTAAGTTGCCGAAAAGACTGTGTGTATGTGTGTGTGAATGAGAAAAAGTGTGAGTGTTTAAAAAAAAAAATTAAATAAATAAAAATATTACAATTAGGACTTTTGCTGGATCATATACATATAGAAGGAACCGGAGAATAAAACCAGCAGCTAGTGGACGCCTCTCACTTCAATTTAATTTGTAACGTTCGCTCGGGCTGGCATTAGTTCCCCGCTTCTCTGAATTTCTAAGAAAATATTTTTAACATTTTTGAATTTTAATCAAAATCGTTGGAGCGAATTTTGAGAAAATCGAAAAAAAGTGAAAAAGTACATCAATAAAGTACTAGTACTTTTTGGCCGATTTTGTTTAAAAGCTTATTTTCACGCTGCCGGGGGGTGTTATATATAAAATATTAAATATAAAAATTCAGCCTCATAGCTCAATTCCTTCATGCTTAAAATTGAACACAGACCATGTCGCGAAAACCACTTTTAGGTAAGAGAAAGTAAAAAAGTCTAAGATGCTGATAAAACTTGAAAAAAATACTCGATATTTTCTGATATCGATACTTTTCTTCCGATATAAGTACAGTACAAATTAAACTGAGGACACTTTATTTCGATACCACATCCCTAATTACATTTTTTTACAAGAGACTCCCTGTCCCTTGATAGAGGTTGAATTCAAAAAGTTTAGCTGGATACCCCAAGCCTTTTAAATAAATACTAAAAAGTAAAAATATAATCTCATTCATTTGAAGAAGGAAAATAGTTGAACTCGTAGCTGAAACCCTCAATATAGAACCCTACTGCTAATAAGTCTAACACAATTCATGTAAAAAAATCTGGTGTGACGGCGCACAGCACACAACTTTCTCTTACCTTCGGTAATCGAAAGTTGTGTACTGTGCTGTCACACCAGATTTTTTGTGTCGACATATATTTAGTTCACGACAGTACGGAACATTTGAATTCAGATGTAAAATTTATAAGTATGGGAAAATATTTATATTTTGTTACCATGGCAACCATTTCTCCTATCTTTCCTATGAAGCACAAGAGTAAAGTGTGCTTCAAACAATTTTGAGGGCAAAACGAGAATATACATTTGAAAGAGCATCCAAAAAATAATTGATTTTTGAATTTTAATCAAAATCGTTAGAGCGAATTTTGAGAAAATCGAAAAAAACTGAAAAAGTACATCAGTAAAGTACTAGTACTTTTTGGCTGATTTTGATTAAAAGCTTATTTTTCCGGTCCCGGGGGTGTTTAACTTAAATATAAAATTTCAACCTCGTAGCTCAATTCCTTCATGCTTAAAATTGAACACACACACACACAGACACACAGACACACACACAGACAGACCATGTCGCGAAAACCACTTTTTGGATACAGGGGACCCAAAACGTGAAGATCCATCAAAATCTCGACATCGAATTTTTGACATGAATCCAATACTTTCTCTCTATACATATATTACATATATACATAGGTAAGAGAAAATAAAAAAATAAAGATTTATAACAAGGAAAGATGGCAAGCAAAATAAAAGTCAAACTGAAATCGAAATTCCTATCTAAGAAAAAAAAAAGAGAATTTGCGAAGATCATTAAAATTTTCTTAAATAATTCCATTTTGTTTTTGTTGACATTTTGAATGTAATATAAAATCTCTTAACTCTATTTAACTGACATCCTTATGAGACTTATTTCTTGATTTTTGTATTTTTTATTTTTTTTTTTTTTAAGAGATTTCATTTCTATTGGCATTCAGAAAATGTCTTTTCTATTCGGATCGAAAAAAAAAAAAAAGAAAATGTAAAATGTGTTTAGGAACTGAACTGACCTCGCTGAGTTGTACGCCGTCCGCATAAGCGATAAGGGCAACCCGGTCTGGATCATGTCCGAATTGGGGATGGGAGACTGAAGCCGCTGCAGCCACTGCAGAGGCCAAGTGGTGAGGTGGAGCTGACGGACCTCCATTTGGGCCTACGCCGCCGCCGCAAACTGAAAATTATATCAAAATTAAGAATATGAATTAATTAAAGGAGAGGCAGCCAAGAAAGAATGAATGCTTTACCAATCAACCAAATGAACCATTCTCAGTCCATTAATGGGACCGAAACGTCTCAGGCTGATTGGTAAAGCATTCAGAGAATTTTCTTTCTTCGCTCCCTCTTTAATTATCTACACAGGTACAACTTATATCTCAACTTGTCATCGTAATATCCTCAATGATTGACATTAATTTATCACCTTTTCGGCTAAAATATGAGAGAAATTCTATATCCGATTTTTTTATTTTAAAATAAAGTAATTAACATACCGTAATATTGGGTTGTTATCGTAAAATGTGTTAAGTAAGGCCTACCAATTTTTTAATCAAAAAACTTGACACAAATAAAACAAAATTTTGATTAATTTTCTGATCTATGGGAATGATATTGGATCAATTCTTCTCTTTTTAATATTATTAAATCAAAATTTTGTTCTCCCCCTTTCGTGTGACAAATTTCAACAATTTTCGAAGGTTTACTTTGAAGTTTGCAAGGTGGACGTGCAGATTTTTAAATAATTTTAAACAATTATTTTCCAGAAATTTTATTATACTTTAAATTACAGGACATTAACATTTTATTCCAATTGCATTATTTTATTTTATACAATATTTGTCTTAATACGAAATTTTATAAATAGCCAATATTCTCAATTCCAATCAATATTTTAAAAATAGAGCAGATATTATTAAAAATATATAATTACCTAAAATTTCTTTTTTTAAAAATTTCTGAAAAATAATTGTTTAAAATTATTTAAAAATCTGCACGTCCACCTTGTAAACTTCAAAGTAAACCTTCGAGAATTGATGAAATTTCTGCTTGAGCTGTTTCTTAAATAGACAAATTTCAATATTGATAACCCCAAAATCCAATGGAAGTTAAAAGCAGCTTGGAAAAATAATAATCTCGTATGGCGCCGCCTTCAGCCCTGGCGCCTTGATGCTAGGCATCAAAGGCATCGTAACCTGGGTCCAGGCGATCGCACCTAATAAAATGAAGGTACCAAATGGCTTAAATAGAAATGCCTGGGCCTCCAATAGATAATATAAATAACGGTTATCGTCAAAGTTTTGAATGGCCTGGGTTGCCGAAAAGACTGTGTGAGTGTGAGTGTGAAGAGAAAAAAGTGTGAATGTTTAAAAAAAAAAAACTTAAATTATACTTTATCCAAGTACCCATTTTAAATTTTATATTCAAAATTTTGGATTTTTAATATATATATTTAAATGATATATACCAATGACAAACGAGGGACGTTCAACATGCTGATTCCTTGGGACTACCCATCTGAATTTTCGCCGCGCTTGGCATTGCTTAACTGCAATGATATTTACAGCTGTTGGTCTAATTCGTTGCCAGGGCCCCCAGTTTAAAATATTTAATTGGTGGATCATCAGACATCAACAATAGCAACAGAAAACAATAATGAAATTTATAAAGGCAGAGATTTTATTTAAAAGTTACTTGAAACATGATGCGGAGATTCGGAAATTGGATTTGAAGAGGAGACGGCAGTAGAGGTCCGCCTGGACCCTCTGAGTGCCCCGGCAGGGCCCCCGCTGAGGTGCCACTTCCTCCTGCTCCATGATGGTGATGATGGTGATAATGGCGACGACAGATGATCACCAAGCAAACGCCCACCAGGATTAACATCACACCCAAAGCAGTGGCTAAGCTAACAAGAAGAGTCGAACTAAAGCTGATATAATCCTGGGCAGTCACTGAGAACAAAAAAAAAAAAACAAATTTATTAAAATTTGATCTGTTGAATTAATTTAAAAGAAAAATACAACAATTTGCAATAGAATAAAAATCTTCTATCTGCTGTCACACCAGATTTTTTGTCATATTTAACTTCAGTTTATCAGAAGCTTACAAATAATTGGACCCTGTTATGCATTAGTGCGTCAAGCGCCAATAAAAATTAAAAATTGAGTTAAGCACTGTATATTGTTTCAAATGCTATAATTAATAGTATTTTTTTATGAAATATGTCCTAAAAAAATTTATATTTAATGTTACTTGCAAAATTGACAAAAAAAAATTATATATAATCCAATGAAAGCAAAAAACTTTAATGTTAATTTACTCAAAACTCGGGGGGCTTGAAACAATAATGCGTAACAGGGTCCAATTAATCAGAAGTAAATATTTTCATTTTAGAACCTTGGCAACAATTTCTCCGATAATTTTGGACGCACAAATTTGGATTCAGGTTCCCTCAGCATCATCGTATTTTTAGCGAGATCGTTATGCTTTCTCTATGTCTATACTAATCTGTAAAAGACAAAATGTGTTTGTCTGACGTTTTGTTTGTTTGTGCGCATAGACACCGGAATCTACTGGCCGGATTTTCATAATTTGTTTTTTAATAGGTAGGGAATTTACCAGGGGGTGGTTTAAGGTTATCATCAATACAGGGTAGGATATAAAATAATAATATTTAACCCATGATAATTCTCTTCAAGTCTGAACGTCTATATATAGATCTTCTTCTTTCTTTGCCGTTATTATTCCCGCAGTGCGGGGTCGGCGGTAAAGGGGGGTCTGGCGCCTGTTGAAAATATAGAAGGAAAGGACTGACATGTAAAGAATAGAAGGACTGCCAGTCCCAGCTCGGGTAGCTCGTGGTCGCCACGTACCCACAAGATGTGGGGGATAACCGAGACGGAGTTCGATGGTTTTTTCTTTTAATAAAATTGAAATAAAAAAAAAAGTATTATATCTCAGTAAAGTACTCAAAATATCCCAAAAACAAAACCTAGCTTAATTTCATATTGTTACTTAACATTTGAAATAAATCAGACTGAATTTTTAAGAAAATTGGAAAAAACTAAAAAAGTATTTGGGGTTTTTGGGAAATAGTACATGTGAATTTTGTATATAAAATTTTAAGTAGGGGGGCAGCAAATTAAATTTTGCCCCCCTCCCCCTAAAAATCTCCTAGTTCCGGCCGCTATGTTGAGACGATTGCAATTTTCTCAACTCTTTGCGAAAAAGTGCCACTCAGATTTTGTATTTTTTTTGGTTACAAAGCATCTATGAGGATAAAATCTTTTGCAAAAATAGAAGTGCCTCATAAGCAATATTTTTTAAATTCATATTAGTATATTCCCTGCTTTTAATTTTCCAGAGAGCAGGGTGCTCTCTATATAATTCTATAAATTTTGTGACAAAGTCTTTTGAGAATACTCAATACATATCCATGTCCTAAAATCGTGTATTATACTCGGCGGGATAAAACTTGCCAACTATGTTGTCGAGTCTCAGATTTCCTATATTATAATATAGGCTCGGCAACATTATATATATAACATATATTATATGACAGGGACACTTTAAGAAACTTAGATTGGCCCTGAAGATGGCAACTGTTATAGTACCCGAAACGTCCTTCATTAAATATCAGGTTTCATTCCTCTCAGTTCGAATTAGGGTTTGGACACCGGTGGAAACCGAAACCGGTATACCGGTTTTTTGGCTAATTTTCAAAAACCGAGAAACCGAGTTTTTCCCGAAAAACCGAATTCGGTTTTTTTTTTAAATTTTTTCTTCATTAATACTTGTATTCAAATTTATAAATTAGCCCGTGATCCATGGCTCAGAGAGAAGATATTACAATAGCTTCTAGTAGCTTGGGGTTTCGGGTTCGCTTCCCGTTCCAAGCGAGAAAAATTTATTTCATAGGAATTGGCTATCAATCATTTGAAATAAATAGGGATGGGGTTTAAATGGCCTTAGATGCCGAAAAAGACAAATAAAAAAAAAATTATAGATTATTTATATTTTTTCTCCCATTTTCTAATACTTAAATAATCTATATATAATAATAGCGGAGTGTCGGTCTATCAGTCCGTCTGTCTCGCTCTGTTTGGCCAACTTTCCGTTGGAATTTTGAAACCGAAATTTTGCAGTCTTATAGAGGACGTTATGGAGAGTCCAAGAAAAATAATCGGGTCCCGAAATTCCTACAATTTTTTGAGTTATTAATTCATAAAGTTACGATTTCTCCCATAGGAAATGTATAGAGAAATTTATGTATTTTTTGTATTCTATGAATGTAAACAAATCCTTAAGCTGGCACTGGATCAGAATAGTAGTAATAATAATTTTTTTTGGGTTCGGATCCCAGGCAGTCCGATGATTTTATTTAAGCCATTTGGAGTGGCAGGCAGGGGCGCGGTTATTAAAAAATAATTCTATAAAATTTTGATTTGAGTATTTTTTTTTTTTTTCCTTGATTTACATTTGAAAAAAAAAACGGTTTAAAACCGGTTTACCGGTTTTCCGCTTTAGTGAAAAACCGAAAAACCGGTTTTCAAAATTTTCCGGTTTTTTCCAAACCCTAGTTCGAATCAAATCCCACACAGCACGGAATATTGCAATCTTGCTCAATGTTGACAATATTGCGGCAACATTGATGCAATATTGCAGCTCAAACAGCAATATTGCTAGTTTGGATATTGCCGCTGCAATGTTGCCAAGATTCGCAATGTTTCTGCAACATTGCTGCAATATTTTGTGCTGTGTGGGATATACCCAGCATTCCCCCGAATTCAAATATGAATTATTAATTTGGTTTGTTGGGGTTGTCTACTACTTAGAAATAATTTCTATAAAATGAAGATTGACCATCTTAGGCTACCTAAAGCCTTAAAAATTGAATAATAAAATAGAAATGCCATTTCTTAAGAAAAAGGGAAGCTACACCTGTATATAAGAAAATTAAAGAGTTGTAAAATATAATTTATAGCTTAAATATTTTTAAAAAATTTTATAAGAAAATTAAAAAAAAATTAAAAATTATTTCAAAATAAAATATATAGCTATTTTCATTTTGATAATAAATTTTAGTATCACAACTTGGAAGGTGTTTTTTTTAAGACAATTTATTTATTTTTCCCTCAAATACTAAACAATTTATTGTGCTGTATATCATCAAATACAAGTTTTAATTTATATTGATGGGGGGGGGGGGGATTTATTTTGTTTAGAAATTGAATTTTAAAACAGGTTAAGATGGACGATCTTTGTTTAGAAGATAAAAGGGTCATCATTTAAGCGTCAATCTCTTGTGACCAGAGCTAAGCCCTTGATTTATTTGTAGAAAGAAACGTCCCGGAAAAAAAAATTTGATTAACTCAGAGCTCTCTACTCTATTCAATGCTATTTGCGGGGGAGGATTTGTTGAAAATATTTATGATTCTAATCGCTTCTCAAATAAATAAACAAATCTTCTTCTTGTAGAGGTTTGACACTTGGGATTTTATTTTTTATTTTTAATAGGATTATCGTTAAGAGATTAGTTTGACAGATGAACGTGTTGAAAATTTGCTAAAGCCTCCCCTCCCTCCCTCCCTCCCTCTTAACTTAGGAATTAGAAGAGTCAGTCCAAGATTTTATTATTTCCTTTGTAGTAGTGCACGGAGATCATTCAGGCGGTGTGAAAGTAGTTTACTGTGCTAATATACCAGATTATTTTGTGTCGAGATATATTTAGTTTCCCATAGCACCTTAGTAAACTTGACCACTTGTCCTCGGGCTTGGTGTAGATGGTAGCGAGCCTACCCGCGACGGGTTCGGGCCCCAGGCAGTCCGATGATTTTATTTAAGCCATTTTCCAATTCTTATGAAATTTTTGTATTTGTTGTGTATAAAATGTGATTAAAATTTATTTCAAGCATTCAACATTTAAAATACACAGAGCCTATGGAAAATTTGAATCAATTGACTATTTATACTTTTATTTGCATGCAAGTTAACTAAGGTGCTATGGGAAACTAAATATATCTCGACACAAAATAATAGTGAGACAGCACAGTACACAACTGGAAATTTGAAAAATTTGTGATACTACATCAGTAAAGTGTACTTCAAACAATTTTCCACAAAAATTGTACTGATATACTGTACTTTGATAGACATATTTGAATATAATCTCTTTCAAATGGCCACCTCTGGATTTTTTAAGTCCAATTTTCCTCACACAAATCATCCTTTACTTTCATCGTTAAAATTCTTCCGATTATTAGAATGTATACAACACGGTCGTGTTGAATTCATATATCCAATTGAAGGGATGTGGCTGTGAGATGAGGACAGCAGCCCTCCACATCTCACTCATTGAATTCACATATCGTCTGAATCATAATCATTGAATAGAGAAGGCCAACTTGCTAGCAAATCGACATGTTGGGATTTTCTTGGTCATTTTCCTTTTACAGCAAAGTTCCCTCTAAGCTGCACGGGTGTGCTGGGGTGCTCACTAATTTTTTGAAAGTAGCACAGCCGTATTTGTATTCTACAACGTGTAGTATGCACAATGGGCTTTGTGAACATTTTTTTGTTTAAATGGATGAGTTGAACAAATTTTTGTAAAAGAATTTGACCTGTTAAATCACTACTAATTAACAAGCTATCCCTCGGATAACTTTTGAATTTTTTAACATCTAGTGAAGCAAATCATATGATAAAATAAGAGCCCAGATCGTAGTTAGTTAGCTAAGACCCAAAGTTAGGTAAAGGGATGAAATTAGGAACACAAGCATTGTTAATTTATTCTTTTGGAAATTTTAAAATTTTTGTTATTTTAATTTTATAAATGATGCCTTTATTAAGTTGCTAACTTCACAAAATTTTCCTCATGTAGCCAATTATTTGTATAAAAACTCATTTTTTTTTTAAACTCGAAGTTTAAGCGTGTTCTTGTTTACTATATCGATGATTTTCTATCGGTCGGATAAGTTTACTAGTTGACTAGAACCGGCCCTAAGACTTGCCATGATGGATAGATAGAAAATATTCAATAAATAAGATGTCATAATTTGGAGTGAAACGGACTGCAGCTATCTAATTGGCAATGTACTTACTGAATTAATTAAATTTTATCTTCTCATATCTAGTCTAAGTTCAGGTTAGAAGGCGATGGGGGGAAGGGGGGGAGTTAATCCCCTAAAACTCCCTCAGGCTCGCTTTGCTTTTGGTTTGACATTTAAAGATCATATCAATATTTTTGCTTTTTACATAATTATTTTGTCTTGATGTTTGTAATAAAAAAAAAGAAAATGTTTATTTTTTAATAATAATTAAAATTATTAATGAATTCTTGACACTTGCTGCTGGTGTGAATTATCCGTTGAATGCATTATCCCATCATTCTTAGCACTTAATGATACTTTATCAAATGCGATAATCAATCGATAAGAACGGGGGAATATTAATTTCTAGTTTGATGGCTTCTCAGCTGGCCAAATATGGAGGGAGAGGGGGCGCGCGCGCCTCTCTTTATTGAATCGCCCCCCCCCCCCCCCCACCTTGATCAAATAGCAATATTAAATAAGACTATGTAATCAAATAACGAGACGGGAAGATCTTTATAATTAATATTCCTGCAATATGAAGAGAGAAGGATTGTATCTAGATGTAGCTGCTGCTGCTGCCTTTCACTTAAGAGAAGTGGTTAAACAGGAGCTCTACGAGAGATGGAATTTATCTGAATAGCCAAAGGCCTTTAAAAGCTTGATAAAAAAAAAGAACAGCATCCTATACTCTCATTAGAATAAGGTGTTAGAAATTTAATGGATTCAGAGATCCATTACATGACATAAGCCGCTTTTAAATTACTAAGGCCAAAATGTTAAGTACTTCATAATTAGTTAGTGTTATTTATTTTGCAAATAAAATTTTTTTTATCGAATTAAAAATGATTGCTATTTGATTGAAAGCAGGGAGGGGTATTACCTTCGGGAACCGAAAGTTGTGTTCTGTGCTTGTTCCACCAGATTTTTTGTGTCGGTATATATTCCGCCGATATATGTAATTTTTTTTTTTTTTTTTTAACGCTCACACTTTTTTCTCATTCACACTCACACTCACACAGACGTTTCGGCAACTCAGGCCATCTAGGGGGGGTCCAGGCATTCTTATTTATTTATTTATTTATTTATTTATTTATTTAGTAAAAACATTACATTCACTCAACAGAAAATTTCCATTGCAGAGTGAATTGGGAACAAATAATTTTTCACAATTTGAAATAAAATTATAAATTATACATATGATAACAAGAAAAAAATAAAATTGATAATACAATACAAAATACAATTCAAATAATGGAAATCATGAAGAGGCCTCCCTTCTAGTATATTCAACAATCATGTTGAATATGGGAGATCTCTCCATTATCCTCGTTCTCGCCCTGCCAACATGAAACAGAGATCCATACCTCAAGGAAACTGCTGGGACCCTGAAGCCAATTTTAGCTAATAATTCAGGGGTATCCCAACAGTTTCCCAATAGACAATTCAAACATTTTATTTTGTCATCATCTCTCCTGTCAGAGAGACTTTTTAAAGAGAACATTTTCAACAGCTCGCTATAGTCTAGAGGGGCTCCAAACAGTCCAACTTCTCTATAGAAGAGAAATTTTAAAAATTTCTTCTGGACCCCTTCAACCATATTTTTCTGCAAACTAGTGAAGGGGGACCATATTAGTGGAACATATTCCAAATTAGATCTTACTAAAGAAAAATATAATTTTTTCAAAGTAGACACATTTACAAATCCTTTTGAATTTCTTTTGATAAACCCTAACATCTTATAGGCTTTATTTACAATATTTTTTACATGAATATCAAAGGATAATTGAGAATCCAAAAGTACTCCTAAATCTTTAACACATTCCTCACGTTTCAATTCATTATTATTAAACATGTATTTAAAATCAATATTATTTTTTTTTTTTGAAAAGGTAATAACTTGACATTTTTCTGTATTAATCGACATATCATTTCGTATACACCACTCATATATATCGTCTAGAGATCGCTGTAAATTCATACAATCATTAATTTCTTTAATATTTGAATATATTTTGAGGTCATCTGCATATAACAAACAATTAGAATTCTTCACTATATCTACAATATCATTTATAAATATAATAAATAAAAGTGGTCCCAAATTAGACCCCTGAGGGACACCTGAATATGCTATATATTCAGATGAGATGTGATTTTTGTATTTTACAATTTGTTTTCTATTATTTAAATAAGAAAATAACAATTCACATAGGGGGGTTAGAAATACCATAATGCTTAAGTTTAGAGATTAAAATATGATGGTTGACGGTATCAAATGCCTTTGAAAAGTCTAAATATATAGAATCTATTTGAAGTTTATGGTCTAAAGATGTAGATATAAATTCAGTAAAAGTACACAAATTAGTTAACACAGAGCGTCTAGGAATAAAGCCATGCTGGTGAATTGATATATATTTCAAAACATAATGCATAATGTCTTTATACAATATGCTTTCAAATATTTTTGCAAAAGGGGACAGTATAGCTATGGGTCTATAGTTTGAGACAAGCCTCCTATCACCCTTTTTAAACACAGGAATTATATTTGTTAATTTCCAATAATCCGGAAATTGTTTTAACTTAAGGGAAAGATTAAAAAGATAATATAATGGTTCAATAAGAATATTAGAACAACCCTTAACAATATATGCAGGGATGCCATCCGGGCCAAGACAATTTTTTGGTTTTAGGTTATCAATAGCAGTTTTGATATCATCCAACGAAATCTCACCAATATTCAAAACTTCATTACAGACAATCTGTGTTTGAGTCTCTACATCATCAATAATACAATTTTTATTTTTATAAACAGAGGCAAAAAACTCAGAAAAGGCATCACAAATTGTTTTAGAGTTAGAAGTAATGTTATCATTTATAACAAAATCATTCGATTCATTTTTGCTAGTTTTTCTGTTATTAATAAAATTCCAAAAATATTTAGGATTAGCATTTATATTACTTTCAATTTTTAACAAATAATTTTTATACAAAAGCTTATTTTCTTTATTAATTTCACTCCTTAATCTTACAAAGAGTCGATGATGTTTAATCAAACCTCTCCTCTTAAATTTTCCATGGTATTTTTCTTTTAATTTAATTTTTCTAATTAGTTTAGAATTATACCATGGGGGGTATGAAGATTCCAAAAAAGTTTTAACAGGAATACTGGTTTTAAGGGCAAAATTTAATTTCATATAAAACAATTGAACAGATTTGTTAAGATCCAATTCACTATACACATCTGACCAATCAGTTTGAGAAAGAATTGAGTATAATAAATTATAATTACCTTTCTTGAAATTGAAACTTTCAAAAATAGAGTTTTGAGATTTTTTACTATAAGAAGGTGGATTTAGGGCTTCTAAGGAGATATTAAGAGGAGGGTGATAAACAGTGACGGCGCTACAGGGGGGCTAGGGGGGCATGCGCCCCCCCGGCAAGGATCTCTGCCCCCTTGGATGCCCCCCAATCAGCTCGAAAACCAAATAAAGAAATTTCTAAAATTATTCACTTTTCCTTAAAAAAGTAATTTAAGTTTTAAGTTTTTTATTTCAAGAAAGTTTATTTTTTTTTTATTCTTTATTTTAATAAATAAATTTAGTTACTCTCAAGTTTGTTTCAAGTAAATATCTTTTGTGCCATTATAATGTCATCGAAAAGAAAAAAATATCCGATAACTTTACCAATGGAATTGAAATAAATAGAGACGGAGTCTAAAAAGGCATTCGATGCCGAAAAAGACCTAAATTTAAAAAAAAAAACTTTATTGAGCCCCAATCTAAAAAAAAAAAATTTCTTCTTCGAGTACAAATGTAAATCCACCAGCAATGAATCAAGCTCAAGTGATTCAGAAGAAATTGATACTGATTTCGAGAAATTCTGCGCATAGCCAATATCTTTCAGAAAAATTTCTGGGCTTTCATATTTCTCAGGAGATATTGAGGAATCCTGCCAACCAAAACTGAAAATATTTCCCTCTACGTGCTGGTGGTGTGACATTTTTTAGATACTCTTTAAAATGTATATTGCCCTTGGAATCTTTTGAAGCACACTTTACTTATGTACTTTATAGGACAGATAGGAGAAATGGTTGCCATAGTAACATTTTCTCATGTTTATAAATTTTACATCTTGAATTCGAATTCTAATGTTCTGTACTGTTGGAAACTAAATACGCCTATGTAGACTAGAGTCCGACCGAAACAAGATTTTCAGCCGAAACCGAATTTTGGCTTCAATTTTAGTTTCGACCGAAATCGAAACTTGTTTTAAACTTTTTCTTAAAATTTCCCATACAAAATTCATCTTTTTTTTTTTTTTTTTTAGTAAAATTTCCAATTTTTGCTCTTGCGAAAATCATTTGATCTTTTTTTATAAGTGCGAATTTCACTCGACGTTTTTTTTTTTTGTATACGAGCATAATCTCATCTTTTCAAACTCAGGTTTCGGGGAGGACGAAGTTGCGGCTGAAATTTGGTCGAAACTGGCCGAATCCGAAACTTCTGTCGGTTCCTAAGGTCACACAAAAAAATCTAGTGCCACGATTCACACCAGATTTTTTGTTTCTCTGTTGATGTAGCCTATATATTTATTGACTGCCCCCCCCCCCCCCTGATGATGAGTTTGCCCCACCCCTGCCCCCCACTGAGAATAAGCTAGCGCCGTCACTGGTGATAAAGATCAACCCGTGTAAGATGAGAGTGAGCATCATTTACCTCCAAATTAACGCAATTTGTGACAACCAGATCCAAAGTTTTACCATTTTTATTTAATATTTTATTTTTTTGATAAAAGGCCATTATATTCAATAAATTGTTTTAAATTTAAGCAAATTTGATTGAGTGACATATTTTCCAAGCTTCCATAGACCTCAAGATTAAAATCACCATTAACAATAATTTTAGAATTCTCTTCAAAATCATATTTTTCATAATTATTAAAATATTTGTCATATTCCTCCAAGGATGAATTTGGGCGGAAATATACTGTAGAAATGTATATAGGCGAACTCTTCATATTCTTTAACTTTATCCAAACCGAATTTTCGCATTCCAATTCATGAACTCTTTCACTAAAGTAATTTAATTTGTGAGAATTAACTGCCACCAATACACCTCCTCCTCTATGCATCTGAGTGAGGTGATAATCGCGATCTTTCCTAAATACAATGTATTGATAGGGGAAAAGTTCAGCATTTTGAAAATCTTGATTTAGCCAGGTCTCAGTAAGGCAAATGATGGCAGGAGCTTCCTCGGAGCAACGAAGCAAAAAATCCTCACACTTAGTTCTCAGCCCACGAACATTTTGGTAATAGATGTCAATCCGATTTGTTAGTTTTTTTGGGTTTTTGGAACAGTACTATGTAATTTTCCAAAATAAGGCTTAACCATAATACCCTCCGGCCAAACATCCTCGTGATTCACCAATTTATATTCACTGGCTTCAATAAAAACATGAAAGGAAGAATACGAGTCATGCTTAGTTTTAAGTTTAGTACTCTTTGCATATGTAAGTTTTAGATCTTTTAATATGAAATTTTCAATATCATCAGAAGTGGTCTCCGGATTCAGCCTCGTAATGAAAAGTTCCTTCTTTGGGGGAATCTCTTTTCGCCGCCCTGAGAGCATTTGATTTTTTGCATCCCTGAAGAGGGGGGATATAAGGTCTTCTTTTCTTGTGAGTAACAAGAGTAAAACCCTCTTCCAAGGGATCGTCGTTAATATCATTATTAACGCTCACAAATATTTCACTATTAATATCTTCATTAACAGTGTCAGATGATTGTAGCTCATTCTGTTTCGATGTAGAGGGAATAGGTAAAACACCATGATCTTCCTCAGTAGGTGAATCATCAGAAACAGGCATTTTAAAATTTTTCTTTTCAAGGCTTTCGAGAAATTGGCCTTAGAGGCCCCACTAATCCCAGTAGAAACAGGACCTAAACCACTCTCAAGTTTTCCTCTCAAATGATTCAGCTCCAGCTTTATTTCCTGATTCTCACTTCTAAGAATTTTGAGCTCTATTGACATAGATTTAACTATTTTATAAACTTCATATAAATATTCATCCTTAGAATGATTTACCGCTTCTTTCTCATTGGGGGGCTCGCCATTATCAGGTCCACCACATTGATCATTTATAGCAGTGCACTGTGTACAAATAAAATTTACTTTGTAATTACTTTCCTCATCATCTTTTATATTTAACCCCTTATCAGCAACAAAGGAAGTATTATATTTTTTTACACATGATAAATGTATTTTTTTGGTACAATAACCAATACAATTCAAAGATGCATGAAAGTTACAAATTTTTTTATTACATAAATAACATATGCCTTTCATTATTAATCAATACAAAAGATGTAAAAATTAACACAATATACGGCCAGGATGAAATAAGAAGGGTAAGTCTTCACGCACTAGAGGCCTACCAAGGCGACTTGGGTATAAGGAAGGCCGTGAATTGGGAAAAGAGTCAATGGCAATTTTAAAATTTATTACTTTTTTCTTAGTTGAAAAAGAAAAAAAAAAATCAAAAAATTGACTCACACTTTGAAGCATCACAGGAATCAAATAAACAACAGTACTATGTTGTAGAGAATCAGAAGATCAATCGCCTCATATAAAATTCCATAAGGAAATTAAAAGATATCCCAGCAAAAACTAATAGAAAAGCCGGAGCCATATAAAGCACGTCTACTCAGAAATTAATAAAATCTATATATTTGAGCCGTTTGGTATTCAAATGGCTTAAATAAAATCATCGGACTGCCTGGCGTCCGAACCAGCGTCTTTTGGTAAACGAGGTTAGCACGCCAAGCCCCGAGGGCATATTAAGATTTTATCAAAACATCAACAAATAATATTATGATTATCCCGGGGCCGGAAAAAAGTTTCATTTTGCAGCACAGTGTTATTAAACTTTTAGAGATAAGCAAACATTAAAAATAATTGTTCCATAATTCGCGCAGAATGAATTAAAAATTCATAAAGAAATCAAATAATTGAAAAACAATTGAACAATGTATACAATATTATATAGGCTCATGGGCGTCACTATGGAATTTTACTTGGGGGGAGGGGAAGCATGGGCCCCGGGAAGGCCTTATATTGTTTCAATTTTTCTTGGAGCGAGAAATCTTCTTGGAAGGGGGAGGGGGCCAACCCGGGACCTCCTGGTTACGCCCATGTATAGGCTATTAAATATAATATAACACATATGAAAACAAGATTGGGAATGTTTGTAAAATTTTACCAGGACTAAAATTATTATAGTAAGGTTTCGAAACGAAATAAACTTAGCTGTAATCGCTCTTTTCTTTCTTCCTTACTACAAGATCTACTCAGCTATCCAATAGCAAAAAAAAAAAAAAAAAAAAAAAAAAAAAAATGGGAAAAAATCAAGAGTTGATAATTTTCCCCGATACTTTTCAAAATTCCCTATGATAATTCCCGGTCACAATAAATTCCCTGATAATTGCAGGATTTAAAGGTTTTCTAGGTCTGTAGCCACCCTTAAAAATAAAATAAAATTGATATAGGACAGAGGAGCTGGCAGCCAATTTTAGAGCCTCTATTTTAAAGAAAAACTCTCAATTCTGGATACGTTTCGGCTTTATTCTACTAATGCCATCATCAGTCCCATTAGAGTTGACTTTGTTTTTATCGCCATTTGAATTACATTTTTAAGATTGAAGTTTATGAAATTTGGTATGACATTATGAAATTTACACTTGTTCAAGAAAAACAATAGACTTTTTTTCTTTAACAAGTGTAAATTTCATAATGTCATGCCAAATTTCTAAACTTCAATCTTAAAATGTAATTAAATGGCGATAAAAACAAAGTCAACTATGGGACTGATGATGGCATTAGTAGAATAAAACCGAAACACATCCAGAATTGAGAGTTTTTCTTTAATATACAGGCTCTAAATTGGCTGCCGGCTCCTCTATCCTATATCAACTGATATCTACATCCACCTTAATCTTATATAAAATAAAATTATTGAGATGATGGCTGAACTATTAACATATATGAGTAGGATGGCAGCCAGGAAAGGAAGAAATCAGACAAAAATTTAATCAATCTTTATCTAATTTTATTTTTTAATGCGAAAGGCGTCAATGAATGATATCAAATATATACAGCAAGAAACAATACATCTCACACCCGTGAATTGGGTGTTTTTTTTTTTTTTTTTGTTAATAAACAAAATACGCCCATCTGTATTTTATCGATTGTCCTGAGGAAGGGCGCGATTTGCGTCCGAAACGTCGGCAATCGAAATAAAATTAGATAAAGATAGATTAAATTTTTGTCTGATTTCTTTCCTGGCTGCCATCCTACTCGTATCTGTCTAAAATAAAATTTTTCTAAATCACCGAAAGGGCAACTTATGTTTGCTGATATGTTAACAAAGAGAAAAGACCTTAGGGATCTCTAAATCCCCAAATGTGGCTCATAAAGAAGAAAAGAAAAACGCATATATGAAGTGATTGTCTCAGAAATACTAAAATGGAAATAGCCAATTGCTTTAATTTCTCTTTTTCTTGTGCATGAAACTTTATTTTATAGATATCATTAGAATACTCTAAGATACGAGGATATTTTATTATTATTATCCATAATACAATTGCATCGTGAAGTGTCAAATTCAGAATATAGAATTGTGATTTAACCATAAATTATTATTAAAAGTATAATTTCGTTAATATTTAGATTAGACACGAAGATATATATATTCCATCTCCAAGTTTGCCATTTTATGGCTCCGGGTTTATTGATCCTGGCGGCTGCTTTCAGGTGCATTTAAATCTGAATGTCCATAAAGCGCCCAAGCCGACAGACAGACGGATATGATGGAGGGTTATAGAGATTTGATTGTGCCGCTGAATTATGATGGGGCGCGGTCATTTAAACTCTGGTCATTTTTCAAACTCGTGTGTGAGTTGAGTGTGCGGTGCAGTCATGATCTATTTAAGTTTCCTCTAACAATATTATACTAACTAGATTTCATGTACTAGAAAACGATTATGTCAATAATATTTTTGACTCAATTTTAGATTTTTGTTATAAATTTTATCTGAAATTTAGGAGTTCAAAATTTAAGGGAAAACGGAGCTTTAAGACCAATAATATTTATTTAAACACAAGAGATATTTCGATCCTATTCTGGACCCATCTTCAGGTTTATTTTTACAATAAAAAAAAGTTAATAATGTGGCTTATGATGATATATCAGAGAAAGAAAAACCGATTAAATTGCCTCATATGCTACACCCTTTTGATTTTTTGTTGTTGAATAAAAAGCCCGCAGATGATCCCAACATAGGATCAAATAAATATTAAAATAACTGTTGTGTATTTTTTATTCTTTTAATTTTGGCAAATAAAATTTAATTAATTGCTAATAGAGAATAGGTCTATATGAAATCAAGTTAAATTATCAAAACATTGCGATATCGTAACATATTTTTTGTCTTCAAGATGAATTCAACAGATGTTCAAAACGTAGAAAAAATATAAATTTTTATGAAAATAAAGAAATAAAAATTCTTCTTGTTAAGGGAAATGATCGCCTTTTATTATTGCAACGTTTCGGCCTTCATCGACCAGAATTGCTTCAAGACAAAGATTAGTGGTATAATTTTTTTTTTTGTAAAAGGAGCAGGAGGTTTACTCGATTCTGTTGCAGATGGAGGTGCAGAGAAGAAATAATTTATGAAAAATTATATCGAGGATTTTTAATGAAAAGACGACTGTGATTGCAATTTAACAGTTTCGGTCAGAAAAGACCATCTTCAGGCCTGCGAAAGATAACAGAAAAAGTGATGAAGCACACAGCTGACCGAAACTGTTAAATTGCAATCACAGTCGTATTAAAAATCCTCGATATAATTTTTCGTAAATTATTTCTTCTCTGCACCTCCATCTGCAACAGAATCGAGTAAACCTCCTGCTCCTTTTACAATATCATACTCGGGCTGTTTCAACCGTCGTAATTTTTTTTTTTATTTAGAGAACAGATACAAAATATAAATGTGAAAATTTTTTCTTTTAAATTTTTGAAGGTCAAAACCTTACTAGTTGCGCCACTGCCTCTCTATGATTCAAATTAATATTTATTTTGTACACAATGTATCAGAATGAAATGGAATATATATAAAAAATGTAATTATACTGAGATTCCAAATAAATCCTCCGTTGTTTTTGTTTGAGGGTGATATTAGGCTCAAGATGAACAAAAGCTGCAACCTAATGCATCGATAGTATTATAAAAAATAAAACACTTTTTTTTATTATTCGTCCCCCTCCCCCTCCTCATAGAGAGGTTTTTGTAAAGAACGAGCTTCTATTCTCCGTGTTATTCAAAAACGCTGATATTTGAAAACGAAGAAGCGAGTCGTGTAATTCTTCGAACGCCTGATGCATAGGCATCACATTCAACCACACAACTAATTTTCGGCCATAATTTACAGATAGATATAAATGTTATTCATAAGAGCAAATATATTTTTATTTTTCAAAAAAGTTGACATGAGCATTCATTAAGGTTTCATTTGCCATTCTCAACTCACCAATCCTCTGAGAGTATTCAATATCTTTAATGAATGAAGGGTTAGAGATATCAGTCAAATTGGAATGCTATATCTTTTGTCGATCAATATCAGCTCTTTTTAATGCATTAATCTTACCCTCTGTTTTGTTCATTACTGTAATTTTTGGGTCGATTAATGGTTATTTAAACCAAATATAGGAACAAATTAAATCGATATTTCTAAAAAAAAAAAAAAATACTTTAAAGTTTAAATGCCATAGTTGTTCCCATAAAAATGAAGAAATCAAAATAAATTGCAAATATTTTTTAAAAATGAACTAAATTAGACAATTAATGAAATTTGAGGGTTTTTTTTAATAAAATATAAATTATACGCAGGTATTCAAGGGATGATGAATAGGCAGCCAACACAAAAAAAAAAAAAATTTTAATTTTCCCTGCCGATCTTTCGAACGCTCATCACGCTCATCATCAGGACAGATAGAAAAGCTATATCAATCTAAGCTTATGACTTTTACTATCTATTCTGATGATGAGCGCGATGAGCGTTCGAAACGTTGACAGAGAAAAATTATTTTTTTTTTTTTTTTTTTTTTTCTTTGGGGGTTTCTGGGGGGAAAATTTCGTTTTTTTTGTGTTGGCTGCCTATTCATCATCCCTTGAATAAATACACATCAGCCATATCCAGTTATAATCAGTACAAGAAATTATACGCAGGTTTAGAGACTCGGATAAGAAACTAGAGTTGGAAAACGACTCGGGTTCAAATCCCCCTTAATATTTAAAGTGAATTCTTCTAGCTATAGAAAAGCTCGGAGAGGGAAGAACAAAAGAGATGAAATGAATGGTCACAGTTCCGAAACACTGCCAATAAATTATACGCAATGCAATCAAGAATTCATCTTTTTTAAAAGAAAATATAAATAATAAATGTCTGTTTCAAGATTTACAAGAGAGAGAGAGAGAGAGAGGGGGGGGGAGAAATAAATGAGAATGCAACTCACTGTAGAAGGTCGGCTGTTGAGGGCGGCATACAGGCGGTTGGCTGGGTGTCCAACAACCATCAAGTTGACATGTTAGTACTGGATTGCCAGCCACGTAAAATCCAGGAGCACAAGTATAGTAAGCATCTGAGCCAACAGGTCGCACAGCTCCTGCGGTGCTGTCAGAGACTTGGCCGTTGGCGATGGGCGGAGGGACACACACCCAGTCGAAGGCACTGCAAAAACATAAACAATTTATTTTCACTTATATAAAAAAAAGTAGAAGAAAATAATAAAGTCTATTTGGAAAATGAGGGGCCTTTCCACTGTAATTTATTGCAAATATTTCGTAACCTTTATAGGTGCCATCCTAGTATTCGGACAGGGCGAGAAAGGGCAGAAAAAGGTAACGATGGAAGGAATATCCATCAGAAAAATTTTTCGTGAAAATTGTTTAAAGTGCACTTTACTGATGTAGTATTTCAGTTTTTTCAAATTCATTTTTTCAACTTTTCCTTCCATAGAGCCAATGTTAAATCCCTATGGGGATTTGCTCGTTAATTTCGATTCACAAGGGGGTCCTCTTAACTTTTAACACATTTAAAAAAAAAATTTTCCAATTCTTATGAAATTTTCAATTTAATTATAAGGACTGTCGGGGGAAAAAAATAAATAATTTTGAGTATTATCCGTTTATTTGTAAATATTTCGATCCCAGTGATATGGAATCATCTTCAGTACAATCAACAGATGTTTTGCAAATCGTTAATTTCTCCCATCCATTGATTATATAAAAATTGCATTCATGGAATGCTTAACTATTTTGTCATATTGGATGGGAGACAGTAACGATTTGCAAAACATCTGTTGATAGAACTGAAGATGATTCCATATCACTGGGTTGTCGAAATATTTACAAATAAACGGATAATAAGCAAAAATATTTATTTTTTGGCCGAGTGTCCTTAGAATTAATATTTGATTTTTCCTTACGGCCAAGCAAACAATTTGCTTATGAAATTTTGTATTTTTTAGGAAAATATCCAAATATGAGATTAAAATTTTGAAAAATAACCAGAGTTTATTTTAAGCAGTCAACATTTAAAACGCAAGTGGTCAAGTTTGGAACTAAGGTGCTATGGGAAACTAAATATAACTCGACAGAATTGGCAAGAGAAAGTTGTGTGTTGTGCGTTAAGTCACATTTTTTGTATAATCTTCAGTTTTTTTTTTTTTTTTTTTTGTAAGTTATTTATTCCCAAAAAAAAGAAAATTACATAGGGCTAATATTCGAACGAAATCTCTCAAATGATTTATTCGTTGAAACTTTACAAACTCTCAAGGACCCACCACATTTCAAATAAATTATTTAAAAAAATTTCTACACAAAAAAAAAAATTAAAATTAAATAATTTATCTCTTAAAATGTCATCTAAATTACAACTCTATTTGGAATGTTTTATTTATTGTGCGATTGTCTAAAAAAAAAAAAAAATAGAATTGAAATACAAATTTGGATGTTTAAAGTTCAATATATCAAAATTCATTAAATAAAAAAAAAACTAAAAGAAGTGATTTAGAGCATTAGATATTATTAATTAATTTGAGCTTAAAAAATCTGGTGTGACTGGTCGGAGACGACACAAATTTCTCCTACCTCCGGTAATCGAAAGT